>FIZU01037317.1:0-17670 GCA_900064475.1 Pseudococcus longispinus
TAACTCCTAGCCCAATTTTTATTTTATTTTCCGAATCCTTGCAAAATTCCTTACAAAAAATGTTCTTTTCATATTTTGTGTACCTCAAATGCTAACGAAGGAATCAACGAAAAATTGTAACGATGCAACGAAATTCAATGTTATGTTGTTACCTTCGCGGCGTTTATACGAGGAACTGACGTCACAGGCTCCAATTTCTTCGAGGCGGTCGTTTTTCGAACGAGTTTAAAAATCGGAACTTTGAATTTTTTTTTCTCGGGTTCTACTCAACCGATTTGACTGCGGTTTGCTTTGCTGAATTTATTATTCGGTATTTTATAACATATATCATTTTCAACCCAATCTAATTTTTTTGAGACAATCCTATTGTGCGTCATCTTCGAAAATGCAAAAAACTAATTTTTTGCCCATTTTTCCGCCCTAAATGGGTCACTTCTGGATGACACCCAAGTATTTGTACATGATCAACTTGCATTTGGATCATTCGTTCATTTTTTTTTTACAAATTTATTTTGAAATGACCTATGGGCCTGAAAATCATCTTTGAGCTTGTTTCAAGTCGACCTCTGCCATATAGGTATTGCAATTTCAGAAAAATCGAGGAATTTTGATTTCTTTTTTCTCTTTTTCAAAACTTGAGTATTTTTGACTTGGAAAATATGAGGTACATGAAATAAGTTGAAAAAAATCAAAATTTTTCAATTTTTCCGAAATTGCAATACATGCTGCATATCGACTTGAAATAAGTTGAGATGTGATTTTTATGGCCTTAGGTCATCTTGAAGAGGTTCCACTTATCTTTCAGGGAACCTTGGAGTTTTCGTCCAAAATTACAGCATCGAAATAGATTCCAGAGGTCAAAAAATATACATTGATATTCAACTTGAAATTTTCCAGAACTTTGAATTGAGCACCGTTCCTTTACTTTTTTTGATGAGATAATGTCAGAAACGGGCTGGAGAGGTCCAAAAACTTACATCTTGATCCCTCACTTGATGGTGTCGAAAAAAAATTGAATTTTGGATCCATTCTTTCCCAGACGTATTCTAGGTTAGGTGTCAAAAAAGCAGAGAAATGGATTCATCAGGGACCTCGAAAACCTAAAGCAAAGTAAAATTTTTGTAAAAAACAAGGGAATATGATGTAAGGGGAAAATTTTACAGATTCAAAACGACTTTTTGGACTTGAACAATTTCAATTTTATTGATTTAAAAAATTGTTTAAAAAGTTCAAATCAGAGTTTTGTCAGCCAGCTTTTTGTCTAAAGCTGATTTTCAGAAATTTTGTGAGACTTTTGTGGACTTGGAAAATTTTTTAAATTTTCATTCACTTTTTGGGCTTGGAAAATTTCAGAGATCATGCTGATTTTTAGACATTTTTCTAGACAAACACTTTACACTTTTTGAACTTGAGAAATTTCAGAGATCACGCTGACTTTCAAACATTTTATCAGGCAACTTTAGACTTGTGTCCGACTCTTTGAACTTACAATTAGATAAAGTCAGACATCTTCACTTGAGTTTGACAGCAGAAAGAGCAAAAGCATAAGATCCTACGTGTTATACTTTCATGGGTAGTATGGAAATAGAAATGATCAGAGGGTTCTAGGAGGGCTTTTTCCATCACTTGTTGGGCTCCTTGATATTTTTTTTGCCAAATAACTCTCGTTGAACTATATTTTCGACTTCCAATTTTTCCCTCCTAAATTTAAAATTTTTTTAGAATACATATTTTCGATTCATTTTTTATTCCAACAGATCTTCTCAGAATGAGCAATACTCCATTTTAAAATCACATCCTTTACCCGCTCTCTTATTGAGCCAAAACTCACACCAACAAGGCAGCAAAACGTTCAACAATACACCGCCTAATTTCATTTTTTTAGATATTTAATCAACCACCCGGTATAAATTCAAACTGATAAATGATAATCGAAGAAGCTCAATTGATTCAATTATCGTATGAATATTTTTTTACTCGTCGATAACAGAAAATAAATTTTAAAATGAAAGCAATTCGTTCAGTGAAATATTGAAATAAATATTATCTACTCGGATAAACAGATAAAATCACCAACAATCTCAGCACTGTTGAAATTCAAAAAACTTTCTATGAATAAACAAATTGGTTGAAGCATCGCAATACTGAGTTGATAACGAGCGCAATCAGATAGAAATAACATGATATAACAAATCAGAAATATGTGAGAGGGAAGGTGATGATCTTCGAGCGATTTTACGTTTGAAATTTCGACAAACGTGAAATTGAATTCTGCAAATTCAAAACAATTTCGTTATATCCACTTATTCGGGGCGAAATTCCGAATTTTTCAACTCCTGTCCTTAAAATGAAAAAGATCAAAAATGTTTTCACGCAGAACCTATTAGGTATACATTCTTCGAAACGATTCAAAATAGAAATGATTTATGCTTGTTTGGATAATATACATAATGTGCAGTTGTGAAAAAGATTCGCTGCTGCTCAAAACAGAACATTCCACGATATATCTTTATTGACGAAGAAAAGAATTAAAGAAGTGATAACAAACAACAATAAAATTCCAAAAAACGCATTCGATAAGCTCTAGCAAATTACGGGAATTTTGTGAAGAGATTAAAAAGTAATAAATACGCGCAGTTCTGAAATCCCTGCAAAGAGCACAGCAGGGGTTTTAGGGGTGATTTCACCCCGAACACTGAATTGACATTTTTTGAATTTTTCATTTTGGAGTGTCAATATCTCACTTTTTTGTGCTCTGATGCAGTAAAAATCATGTTCAAAATTAATTTATTCCAAAAATGTCACCGTAGCGGCCTGAAGGGCAGCAAAAGAAAAGTAGTGGCACAAAATTGCATTGTTGCAATCATAATTCCCCACCTCTCCCTTCGAAGGGATTAGGGTTGAGATATCGAGCTAAAAATTTTGTCGCAGGAAGGACTGAGACCATAAGGAACAACTTCCACTGGATAATTTGAAATTCGGTGCTCAGGGCCAAATCACCTCTATAAATCAGACTATGCTCTTTGAAAAAAGGTGGTCGAAAACTGCAAAAAAAAATTGAAACAAGAACATCCCTAAAAGATTTATTTGAATCTAGAATGAAACAAAAAAAACTAGACGTGGGGTGGTAGGTGCAAGTCTACGAAATGGCTGGTAACTTCGTACCGCTCCGCAAGTTATACAAGTTTACAAATTCCATGCAATAAAAATATAGGTGTAAATAGGTACATTGTGGTATCTATTCACTCATCTTCAAATATTAACCATCTTGTATTCAGTCTTCTAACCTGCTAGAGACCACATACTCGAAAGTCGTTTTTTGTGATACATAATACTCGAAAGTCGTTTTTTGAAGGATAGCCCTTTTTTTGGACGTGGTCTACTAGATGGAAATTGAAAAATTTGTCCATCTCCAATCTTTATTTGAGATTGGACAGAACCAACGATCATAATGATGCAGAATATAAGTAGCCAGATCTATGAAAAGAGAAAAACGAAAAATGTTATTTGTTCTGTAAGTATGGCTACACGGAGTAAAAAATTTTAGCTTCAAAATTCTGGAATACTTGGGTTTCCTTCGATTTGAAATTAATCCATTCAATTTTTAACAAAATAATGTACCACTGTTCATGTAAATTCAATCATGAAACACGGAGTTCTTTCATCGTGATCAAAACAAAAAGGTAACAGGAGCATTTATCAATATCTACTTACAGATTTCATTTCCTTTCCTTTCAGAAATAATATGAAACCACTTGTGAAATAATAGGAACTATGCGCAGAATTTATGAAAAATATTTACGTACATAAAAATCAAAAAAATTACGACAGTCAAATGATAAACTGAACCACTTCGGGGCTAATCAATAAGCATAATTCGCACGGCGCTAGTAATTTCTCTAATTACAAAATGCATGCGTAAATAGATGTACAGAATAAAATTTTATACTGACGATTGGGCTTTTCACAGAATAATTCATAGTAAAATCTCATACCATACTAATGTGCCCTCTACCGCGATGACAGAAAAAACAAGTGTACCCTAATCGAAATTCTTTGACTAAATTCCGATGTACGAAATTCCTCGAAGATGTTTTTCAGACATTCTGTAAGACTTTTGTGGAGTTGAAAAAATTTTCAGATTTTAAACGACTATTCAAACTTGGAAAAAATCAGAAATCAGGCCGAATTGTACATTACGGAGCCCGTTATTCCAAAAAACTTTTAAATTGGGGAGTGAATTCCCTAAATCTATTCTCTATCACCTAAAACCAATCACAGAATTTTTTCAAATTTTTCGAACAAAATTAAATCGGCGCTCACGAGACTCAAATTTTACCATGCGATTTACTAAGGATTTTACGTCGAACACTTTATTTCTGAAAAACACAATTTTAAAATAAACTCTCAGTGTCGAAATTTGAATTTTTTTAACGAGAAAGTGTGAAAAAAATTATTAAAAAAAATAATGTAACAAATTTTGGAAAATGCATTACTTTAGAAAATCCCGCATTTTTCGAACCCCTGCCAAAAATACAATTTTCAACTGGGAAAACAATTTTTTGTTCGATAATGTTTGGAATTTCATCAATTTCCAATTTTTCTCAATAATTGACAACTTTTTTGAGTGAAAGCTTGATGAGATGAGCCGAACTTATCCAACTAATATTCTCCAAAAAATGATGACACGGATTACCATCATTATTACCGTCCCTTGAATTTTTCTAGCGCAAACAACACAGTCATCACAATCTCCAAAAATTTTGGAATTATTTCCATCATGGTTGATACACATCTTCTCGAATTCCTCAAAATCAACATTACATGACGAGGACCCACATTTTGGATTTGAACATATGAAGGGTCAGATTTCAAAGAGTGCTAAGTGCCAAAACCAAAAAAATGGAGTTACGGGTGGGGGTATTCTATGGAGGGTACTCTACAATCCTAACCCATCAAAGTCCCCAAACCCTCCCCCCAAGTGGTTCTAATTTCACTCACAAAAAACCATGGGCGCTAAGTGCCAGTTCAACTGTACTTTCCTTATCACAAATCTTGTATTGCAACCTGGCTTTCATCATTTGTATGGTACTCCGCTTAGATTTGTGTTCCCTCCTGCGAGAACTAAAGATAAAAAAACTTTAAATGCGATTATCTCGAAATCACTTTTGTGGCACTTAGCACTCTTTGAAATCTGACCCTACAAATACTCGTACTTTGAATTTGAAAAAAAGACGAAAAAAGAAAATCTTTACCGACTTCATCAAAAGAAATTAATTTAATGAACCCCGGTGAAACGAGGGAGAACATTTTTGCAGAAAAAGACACTCAAAAACTGAAATTTCATCATTTTTTCTAACGTGAGGTCACGTTTATCGAATATGTTGGTAACTTTGTGAATAGAGCATATTTTTCTCATCTTTTCCAACTTAGGTACCTGACTTGTTACCAAAATTTCCAATTCTGAGTTTGGTTGAGATGCTGAACATCCTCATCCTCCAATTCTTTACACCCCTGTCCGAAATTAGAATCGCAATGAAAGTTGATCCGATTCATTATTCTTGTCTGATTTCTGTAAGTTACCTGTTGAAAGGAACGGTTCAGTATTGAACGATTCAATCATCACTTCGCGAGTTCATCATCAAACGATCAAACACATATAACGTCGATCTGTATATTTTTGCACGTACAACACGTGAAATAAAATCAACAAGCGATCAGGTCGCCATACATACAAACATGACATACCTCATACTCGACGAAACCCCACTACATTGTGGACATGGCGACATCCGCGAAGAACCAGAAGAACCCACTCTTCTCATTCCGATGGACGCGGTACTAATTGCGAACGTTTTGTACCTGTACGTCATTCGCGATTCGTGATGGTAGATGGTGGATGGTGCGGCGCGACGGTGGTTTTCTCATTTATGAAATGAACAACAACCAATCAACTAAAGGTGATATTTAATACGACACGTGTAACCAATAAGAACAGAACAGGTGATAATCATTATAGCCATCAGCGCGGAAAAAAATGGCGGTCGATCGAATTATATGTAATTTTTATGTATGTCATATAGCATAGCATAACGAGCTGTAGGACTGGACAGGTCTTTGAGGTTTTACTATATATTGTGGCGTGCGCGAAAAGCAGAAAAATACTCGATCGGGTAATAAAAATACTACTCGGTGATTCCACCTGTTCGATCGTGATTCACGGTCGTTCGCGTTGCTCGGCTTTATACAAATTTGGACGAAAGAGTGGGCGAATTGGCGCGTGACATAATGATATTCGAGATTCGAGAAGCATTGTGGTTTAAACATGATCATTATACCTATACAGCTAACCTACGAAGACGAAGATGCAAAGGTGCAGCTTGGGCTTCGGCAACGTATGCATAGGTACCCGTGAAAACAAACGACCAACGTGTTAACTCAATTATGCCGCAAATTAACCATTATTATACCGCTCGCCTGCTCTTTGAAACTGGTCGTATACAGTCTTGGTGTACGTTATAGACACGTCGCCCCGCTCCTCCTTACATCTCTACGTAGGTATAAGTATGTATTTGCATGCGTTGACAGATCCAAGTAGATCCCTCAAACGAGCCGATGATTCATCGATCCTCTCACCTGTTTTTTTTTTTAACTAATGAAGAAAAATTATACGATATACGTGCGTAAGGACACACCACTGATGATGGTAGACGTAGACTGCATTAAATAATATGTACGTAAGCAACGATGAGTTTTCGCGTAATCGTGAGTTATTTTCAAGGTCGAAATAGAAGATGTAGGTATTGAATACGTAAAGGTCTTGGCTTTAAATTCTGCCGTGTGATCTTTGCTGGTGTCCAGTCTTGGCCCCGTGTCTTCTGTTTTTGAAAATACCTTCTTTTGTCGATGTACCGTTTGTCAACCCACATGCGTAGGTAATTTATTCCAGCTATTTAACTCGTACTGTACCCACGTTGACATGCTTCCGAGGTAGCGACCAATGTTTGTTTACGAGTTCACGCTAAATACAGATTTACCTTCGTCGACGAGTCTACCTGCGACTGCAAGGTGCTGGGCAACGGCACTGGTAGAAAAGCAGACTTCGACTTCATCACCTTTTACCTATTGTATAATCAGCTGTACAGTCGCGTAGTCAACGGGGAAAGAGTTGAACGTCATTTTGGCGCATCCAAATTGAAATACCTACTCGTACGTTTTCGGAACTACGTATTTTGAAAAATTTGCTTAAAAAATACTGTCTTATCAATTGTTACTAAAACAATTTTTCATTTTTCAGTATGTCTCTTAGGGTTTCTTTTGAACAACCTACTTTTTAAGATAGTGGATTATTACACACTTGTTCATTAGTCCGTGGACCTACCAAAATATGGCTGTGTAATTTGCCAAAGTTTCGCAATTTATGGTAGTTTGAAATTTTTCGAAATTTTCTCAACATTTTTGAAGCGAGTAATTACGCGTACAACGCCAACAATTGTTATCTTGATGAGAAGTAAAGTTGACGATATGTTACTTGTCTGCCTACCAATACCTATAGGATTGAAAAAAACAACTTAATCAGGTTCTGACATACCTACCCAGTAAATTGTCCTACACACTTGTTCGTTAGCAAGAATCATCGACTAATTTTCAATTTTTTTTTTTCATTTACGAGTGTATTGTAATTTGCGATAATTACTCGAATTTTTTAAAGTTACCGAATTCCATATCCATTCCATTTGCAACGTAACTTACAAAAAAAAAAGAGCAGGAATTTCACCTATTGTATAACTAGGTAGATACCTAACTACCTACTGCAAAAAAATCAAATGTTGAATTGACTCTAGGAATCCTTGTCATTCAATGTGGGCTTTTTGATAGCATATCGTGAAACTGTACTTCTTTGAGATTATATCTACACATGAATTTTATTTATTGGCAAAGATTTTTACATTGTCACCAACACTTCAAAAAACTTAGGAATGAAAAGAACCTCGTCCAGGGAGCAGAATAAAGCATATAACCCATTTTGTTTGGATTATAACAAAGCTTGTTTGTGCTATCGTAGTCATAATGATAGATTGTATTTGTTTTAATACCTTTTGTTACGCATCTTGCTGTTTCTCGACTAAGCCAGCATAATCCTACGTCATGTTGAAAATTTTGGAGTTGTCCATTTTCATCTTTTAATTGTACCCAAACATCTTTCTCACATTTTGAATAATATCTGACGCCGTCATCGGTGTGAAAATATCCCACCACTTCGTGTATCTCTCGCATCACTGCGACACAAATTTCCTGTATTTTCATCGAGAGTTTTTCATCGGTACATAAGCTCGAACTGGAAAAAAATGGAATTAGAATGGGAATAAATGCGAATGTAAGAAATAATAAGCTGCTCAGAATTTCAGATTCGAAGTCGGGAAGACGCCAGGGCATGTGAATTTGTGTCCTACTCTGCTGATATTTTTCTCAATAAGTTGATCTTTCAAGGAATTTGTAGATTTTACAAAAGAAATGAAAAAATTTGCTCGAATTGATGAATTTCATGAAAATTTGCAAAATTTTTACCGTTTCAAGTATCTACATTCTACCTATTGGTATTTGGCATGAAAACATTAATTTGACTACGATTTCGAATTTTTTGATCGGCGAAAGTTCTGGAAATGATTATTTTTATTGATTTTATACTTTGTAAAAATGAAAACAAATTTTCAACATTGAAATAGGAAAATTTTACCATTTGTATCGATCAAAATCCTGTTCGTTCAACTCCATCCCACTCGAATACGATACAAAAATACATAAAACCACCGAAATTTTTACAAATGGATATAATAACATTTCAATGTTTTTATGCTATGCTGCGGAAATCAGTAAATAAGCTCGCCGATGTTGAGATTATTTCGAACAATTTTCACCAATAACACTACGAGGTAGGTATACTGCGCGCAAAACGAATCATTATTTTGTTACAGATGTCTGCGAACTGTGAAACATAGCGTTTTTATATTTGAGCTTAACAAAACAAACCTACTGGTTCAATTGCCATCACCTATTCGCCTAATTTTTCATTCTAGCGATAATTTTTTTAAATGGTGAATTGTAACACCCTGCACATGCTCATCGTCATTAGTGTAAATTAAAAATTAAAAATTTGTGTTTGCCATATGTACTTCAAGTCGTCATTTTTTTCGTTTATTCTCATAATTTTTACAAAACGCGACGTTTGACTTTGAAAAATTTTATTTTAACGTATTTGAGAAGATACTGCCCCTCGCAATTCAGAAGGGTAAGATTTTTCAGTTGTTTTCAAAAATATTGTTCTATGTTCAATTTATATTCGTTAAGTATGAATTGGGCTACAATTTCGAAATTCAGCTATATTTCTTTTAGGTTCCCGAAAATTGACCGTATTGGCAGACGTTTGCGTTGTTTAACTTTTTCTTAACCTAAAAAATTGCATTTTTTCACAATTTTTGTGTATTCCTTATTTTTCTGAAATTTTAGTCGTAACAAGTATTTTGATTAATGAATCATTTTTTTTTATGAATTTTAATGATTTGCAGTGCAAGTTTTTCGTCGAAAGTGATCAAAATACATGCTTTTGCGATGACCAGACCCATAAAAAATGACACGAAAATCCGTCACACCAACTTTTAGACATTTTGTCAGGCATTTTTGGACTTGAAATTTTTTCAAATATCCATTCACTTTTGAGCTTAAAAAATTTCAAAGACCATGTTGATTTTGAGGCATTATGTCTGACAAACAATTTTCGAAGATCAACCCGACTTTCATCAGACATTTTGTTTAAGTCTTTTGGACTGGAAACTGAATTCAAGTGAATTTTTTGGAACTGGAAAATTGAAAATTTCAACTTTATGAACTTGAAAATTTTCAAGAAAAGTTAAAATCAGAATATTGTCAGATAGATTTTTACCTAACGCCGACTTTTGGACATTTTGTGAGACTTTTTTAAACTTGCTGACTTTACGACCTTTTGTCAGACATTTTTGGACTTGAAAAAATTTTCAAATTTCCATTCACTTTGTGGACTTTGAAAGTTTCAGAAATTATGATGATTTTTAGATATTTTGTCAGACAAACGCTTCAAAATTTTTGGGCTTGAAAACTTTTTCAGATTTTAAACGATTTTTTGGACTTTGAAAATTTCATAAATTCTGACTTTTTCGATTTTGAAAAATTATATTATGTATCATCAGTTGACTTTTGAACATGGAAAAATTTATACTGTTTCAAAATTTCACTTCTGAACATTTCACGAGACATAATGGGCTTGTTCACTACTTTTTTTTTGAGTTTTGAAGTATATTAAGTTTTTCAAGTTTATTTTCATATTGTCATGAAAATTCTTGAATCATGGCGACTTGAACAAGGAAGTGTGATATCTACTCAGATGAACGAATGAAAGCGAAAGATCACAGATTACCTTCCTACAACCTTGAAAACAACATTTTCAATCGAAGAAATTGGGTTAAAGGTAAAAAATTTGTCAAAATGGTGATTTTTTTTGCAGAGGTTATACGTTTTTAGTCAAGTATTCCATCTGAGAACTGACTCAAAATTTTCAATTTTTGCCTTCATAGTATGACTACGAGGTAGTAAAAGTAGCAAATTCTGTCAAAATTTCTATAAAAGTATAGTGAAAAAATGAAAAAATTGCAAACAGAGACGACAGGAGGATAAAAATTTAGATTGCAGAAATGTTGAAAATCAGTTTGAAACAATTTTCTACAAAAAATATGTTGCCAGAAGAATGAATATGTTACTAGATTTTACACCCCCCCTCCCCCATCATGAAACAAAATTTTTTGCTTGAAATTGATACTTCGAATTTCCTTTTTTTGACGTGTTTTTGAAGTGGATGTCTGATATTTCTCAATAAATGTGAACATTCGTTTACCCCTTGCCTTAAAAACATCCCTAAATAACTGATATTCCAAAATATCAACTACCATGTCATTATTTTCCACGTCCCTTTTATTATATTCAAGGATTGAAAAAATACCTCTTCATCTGGAAAATTCCAACGCATAGTTTAAAATACTCCAAAAACTAGTTTCACTTTAAACCATAGATATGGGATATCTAATCCACGGTATAATTTGGTAAAGGAGGTATCCGCTATCCAGCAACGATACTGATGAAGAAGGCGTTATTTTCAATTTAAATCTTCATCTCAGAACGATATCGCATAGGAAACACATTGTAAATCCGGCGGCGATAGATCATATCTGTAGAGTACTCGTATATCTACATATACGTATAGTACATAACGTACGAGTATTAGAAGATAACTCGTGGTGGAAATTTTTTTACGAAATTCCATCGAGTGTTTAGTCTTTGGTTCTTTGCACAGTTTCGAAGTATCCTGTTCCATAACACCATAGCAAGTATACAAGTGTCGAGTACCTACGAGTTTTCGAGTAGGGGTTTATTGCAGCATCCGTATTATAAAGATGAACCGCATTAACCGAAATAATTCATGTTAAGATGCGAAATTTTTAGGTTCTTTTTTTTTCTTTAATTCGACAATGTCCGTAGTTATTTCTCGATGTCGGCGCAACATTAACTAGTAATATTACGTAATCGATTTTTATTGCCAGCGAGTCTGTGTGTAATCAAACCGATCCTTGAATGTAATGAAGATATGTTTTATTGCCTGAAAAAAGCGGAATATTGCGAAGAGGATTGTAACATAGTTCTCAGCGGTCAAGGTGTGAATCGTAAACTTTTATAACGGGTGTTACTTAATGTAAGAATAATTTTCCAAAAAAAAAGGAAAAAAATCTGTGGAGTTTTGATTAATGGTTGAAGCTCTTGGAGATTTCAATTTTTAATTAGTTTATGGAAACATAGAGGTTGAGGTATGATACGATTCACTTGTTATACTGTAATTGTTGGTTCAAGATACGACGAGTTTACCTGTATTGCGATGATTCAGGATTGACGAGTGTAGGATCGTATGAGGTATTTCGATTGTGGCGTGATGCTTGGTATGAGTGTGTACTCGTATTGTTCGTAGGTATGTCTGCAATGCTGACAGGTGTCTTGTGCCAGGTTGATAGATCAGTTTTAGGTGAATTTCGTCGAAAGTAAGAAAAAAAGTGAGGATTATTGTGGATAGATGCTTATATTTCGGCTGGATTGATGAGATTTATGCACACTATGCATATTTTAATAAGGTTCATATGGATTGGTAATGTTTAGGAAGTAATTATTTGTCAGTCAACAATATTTCAACATTTGAAGTTTTGATATGGATGTGACTAATGGCGGAGGGAGAAGGTGTGTCAGGAAACTGAAGGCCAGGAAAAATTTTGTGTAACGAAATTTTGTTAACCTCGATGACTCATTGAACTTGAAAACTTCAGATTTTAAACGTGATTCAAACATTCTAAAAATGTTGCGAAATTTTTTTAATCATTCAAAATATGATATAATTGGTCAAAAAATCCTGAACATTTTTGAAAATCTCGTAAAAATGAATGAAATTTGTACACAATACATTTAAAACTTGAAAAAAATGATCGAAAAATCATGAAAATCGTCGAAAATGTTGTTGTATTGTCGAAATTTTCACAAAAAAAAAACAGTAAAAATGAGTAAAAGTGGTCAAAAAACCATAAAATCTGTCGAAAATCTCATAAAAACTGCTATAGAATTTTTACAACATTTTAAAAAATTTTCACGATTTTTACTATTTTTATATTACCTATTTTTACTGATTTTTATTTAAAAAAATTAAATTTTGCATTCTTTTTTGTGAATTTAAATTATTTTTACATTTCCCAACGATTTTTATAGGAATTAGTTTCACAACTTTCAGAAGATTTTTGATCCTTTTTTAATGATTTTTTTCTCACTTTTATTTTTACTGATTTTAATGAATGTTGAATAAAATATATTGAAATTTTCAACAGTTTTCGTGATCTTTTAAACATTTTACAATATTTTAAATGATTCTTTATGGAAATCTCAACAATTTTTAAGGTATTTTCGACCATTTTAATGATTTTTTTGACAGTTTTTATGCCGTAATAGTTGCTAATAAGGCTGAAATAATTTTTTATGAACGTTGAAATAGCTGAGAATATGTTTTTTTGAACGTTGAAATAAGTGAAATTTTTTTTTTGAACGTTGAAATGGGTGAAAATAGTTTTTTTTAATCTAAAATATGTGCATATATTTTTTTAACTGTAAAATATGAACAAACTTTTTTTTTTAATGTTTTGAAATATGTACACATCTATATGTTTCTATACCTCTTGTACCCAATATAAAAATTCAACATTTGAAGTAGAAATTTAGAACTTGAAAATATTTGGACCAAAAAGATAGCAATATACAAAACAAAACGTCCAGGAATATGTTCAAAAGTGCCCCCCCCCCCTCTAAATCAGGGCCTAACCCAATAGCCATCCATTTTTAATTAAAAATTCGGCTAAAAACATGTTTATTTAGATATTTATCTCGAATTTAGAATTAGCAAAACAGAAAAGAAACACACGTGAAAAAAAAGGTGGAAAACTAAAATGAATTTTTTTGTTTTTTTTTTTGGAAAAAATACTGAAAAATAGTGATTTTTTAATAGAAACGCGGATTTTGATGAAAAATTAAGGTATAAAAATGACAAAACGTTGAAATACGTGAAAAAAATTTTTTTACTCGAAATAGGTGAAAATTTTTTTTTAATTTCACCTGCATCATCAGGGTGTGTGATTCGTTGAGAAATGTTGAAACTTTCAAGATAGCTAGCATACAACTATGATAGTTGAAAAACTACTTTCAGTTACCCTAGTCATTTGTACCAATTGTAAAAATTTTGACAATTTTAACAGCATTTTTGTTCGTATTCTAATTGAAATGACTTCTTCTTTTTTGATCTGCTTGCCTTAAACTTGTGTGGAACGATTATCTTATGTTATGAGACTTGATCCTGAACTTCTGAAATGTTTGATGGATCAATCTCGGAATTTTATGGATGTTTTATGCAATTTTGGACTCGTGCATTATAACTATGGTTATCTCTGGAAAGGATTTTTTTAATCTGAAAAGTGTAAATATTGAAAAGTTGAAATAAAATTGACTACAGCATAATGTCAACAAATTTTTTAATCGATTTTTCTGCAGAAAACGAGAATCACAGCCAATTATAATACTCCGAAGGGAGGGGGTGAATGGTAAGCAGCACGAAATAAAAGAATTTTCATTTTTGCGATTTTGTGAACACCCTGGAATTTTATGTATCGTATAGGACCTTAAATTATGCACTTTTTCTCAAGCTCAGGACAGATAATTATGTAGTTGCATTAAATTTCTAGCTCTAGTAATCAACCTTGATGGATAAACTCCATAAGCCTTTAGGTAGGTACGAGTTCTTTGAAAATTGTGTCAATTTGTATCATAATTTTTAGACGTTCTAGAAAATTTGGATTTTGATCGCAATTTTTAGTAGGTAGTGATGGAAAACTGGGACTGAATGGAACGGGAAGGGAAGGGAAACATCTGTGACAACACGTTGTATTGTCCAATTTCCATGTTTGAAAATTCAAAGGCTGGTTGAACCCTCAATTCTCTTGTTTCCCTCTATCAAATTTCCAAATATGATTTCTTTGCTTCAACTTTTGAACTCCAATCCTTCGATTTTGGATTCTAGTTCTCTCTAAATGAAAAATTCAAACCCCAAATTGTAGCCTGCAGCAACATAACCATTTTTTTATTTCTAATACGTATAAATGTGTCTATCTAACAAATAAATTATAAGATTATTGAAACCTTTAGTTTTACTCTTTTATTAATAAATTATTTCTTTTTTTTGTTACAGTCCTAAAACGCCATGAAATCGGAATTCACCACTGTTCGCAAACACCCAACATCGGATTTTCCAAAGTAAGTCCAACTTTGATCGATCTACTCGTCTACCTACGACGAGTTCTTCGTAAAAGCATATTTAAAGCATAAGTTGGCGCCTCGTGTTGTAAAATTAGACGGTACAGGACTCGTTTATACCTATACGTAAGAGGATGATGCGTATATAGAACCACGTGTGATTTAATATGAGTTCTTCTCTTTTTTTTTTGGGTCGATAATGGCACGATAATGACGTGGGTCGATAGTTGTAGATCGGTCGGTCGAAAATCTCACGATGTCGTGATTCGGTTTACTCATCATGGTGCGGCTTCTAAACATCGTTAGCGTTTGAGACAAGGCGCTGATGACGTTGGTGATGATACGCGGGTGCAGGAGTCGTATACTCATTGTCATGGAATAATTTCTTCACCGTCGATGTATTATAGAGATCTCGGGTGGAGCGAGAGATATTATCTAATGGAATGACAATGATACCTACGAGTATATGCTCGATCTGCTCCATGACCTAGGATAACTCTCGTATGTGATGAGGATTTCTTCCATACACTTTGACCTTTTTGGCAATATCTGCGATAAATGACCTTCTGTGTAAATTTCGTTATAAATTTTTTCCACTCGGATGATGCGAAACTCGCGCAGATAAAATGTAACCAGCCGAAATTTCTATTGCTCTAAAAAAGAAGGAAAAAAAAAAAGAAACCCCTGTAATTATATATTCTAATATTTTACAATCTGTGTGTACTGATAACAACCGAACGTCGACCTTCGAAGGCTATAATACGAACTATAAACTGGTATCCGACGCATAAATCAACACCGTAATCTATTAAAACCTTTACGCCTCTTATAAAAGTAATTTTTACTGGTAAGGCTCGCGGTATATCTGCGTTATATGGTACGTACTATACTATACGTATGCGTACGTACTGGCAACGTTAAACGGCTGTAGACCGCGTGGGAAAGTGGGGAGGATTAGGTCAATCAGCTTGATGACCCTGCATTGTCCTATCTTCGGTCCAGTCTTCATCATATTGGATATTTTCCGTAAGATCACTTACTATCGACCAAAGAATCAAAATATATGTTATTACCAGTCAAAGAAATATAGGGAATCGGCCGCGCTACAATAATTACTTGGGATATACGGAATTTCTGCTGCTTTTATTATTGTTATTATTTATTCCGATCGGTCTGTATATAGCGTAATGTGAACACTGTACGTTGTATACATTCCGATCGAAGAATAAGTTTCGCTATTATGTATACTCGTAGGTATAGATCCCATTTATAGGTAAACTAAGTGAATTTTTGTATTGTACGCGGTCGGATGCTTATTTATGTGAATGTGGCGGTGACCAGTCGATGTCGATGTTGATGAGATTCTTCAGAAGTGTACCTATAAGAGCATCATTTCGAGAGAATTATGCGATTGCGTGTATCTAGGTAGACTGTGCTGTGCAAGGTACATCAGTCGATCGATTTGAGTTAAAATTACAATCTAGCTGATTTGTTTGGTCTAGAGATTCTTTTTTCATTTTGTGAAAAAATGTGAAAAAAGTTGAAGAAAGAAGAACAGACGAGGGTATTTTTTGAATTTTTTGTGGAGAGACCTAGATATAGAAAAGAGATGACCAAGTTGAAATTATTCATTTCGATTTTATTTTAATTGCGATTTTTAATTTCACTTTTGTTTTACTGATTGATATCAATGATCAAAACTTTATCAAGAGTAATCACGTATTGCGTGTAGGCGTAGGCATCTAATGTTTCCCCAGAAACCAGTTCCTTTGGTGGGTGGGGGGTGGGTGTCAAATTGCCAAGAAATATCATCGAACGGTGATGTATTACGATGAATTAAAAAATCAAGGCGATTTCAGAATTGCAAAAAAGAGATGTTTTTGGATTTTGCATTCGACAAAACTTACAAAAGTAAACATTTTTTTTAAAACAAAAAAAAAATTAAAAAGGAAGAAGATAAGTAATCTTTTGATTTTTGATGTTACAAAATTTATGACATTTGGTAACGTACTAATATAATCCATGTTAGAATTACCTAAGATATTAAAATTACCTACTCGTATTACGATAATTTGTTCTAAAAATTATCAAAATCGCATTGAAGTTGTTAGAAATGTTGCAAAAATGTTCGAATTTAAAAAAAAAATCGTTCAATGTTTATAGCATTTTGAATTATTGTTGAAATTTTCAAAAAATTATTTAAAAACACAATAAAAATTGTTCAAAATATCCTAAAAACTATCGTAAATTGCGTAAAAATTGTTATAAAAATTGTTTAAAATCGTGAAAAAGAAGATATACGTAGTTTTTTAGAAATGTTCATAAATATGAACAGAATATTGTAAAAAATTGTTATTTCGTTGTTTCGATGATTCTTCACCAGTTTTCGTAATATTTTCCCTTATTTTAATTTTTTTTAAAGTCCGAAAATTTTTAAAAATTGTACCCTTTTTTTATAATACTGATATTTCAAATCATTTTTGCAACAATTTTGAACAATTTTTGAATTTGGAATATTTCCACGACTTTTGCGAAATTTTTACGAAACTTTTTTCAATTTTTATGAAAATTTGAAGCAAATTAAGCGATATTTTCAACAATTTTCATGATTTTTTGGTATTTTTAGTAGATTTTGTAGAAATGTTGGTAATATCATTGACATATAGTCAATGGTACGTAATATATTAACATTTTAGACGATTTTGACATGGATATGTCTAATGGCTGGGGTCAATCCTAAAAAAGTGTCCATTTTTT
>FIZU01037318.1:0-26235 GCA_900064475.1 Pseudococcus longispinus
TTTTTTTTTTGGATTCTCCTAATCAAAATTTCTATGGTTCTGAAATTTTTTTTTTATTGTATGGAATTGGAGCGTAATGAGTAAATAAATGGTTACCTACATCAAATATACCTATGTATTATTTCAAGTAATTTTGTTTTCCGTTTTTCAAAAAAACCTCTCAAATCTCACACCATAGGAAAATTCGGTTTTGCCAACACCCCTTGGGGTGTGAGCAGATTATTTTAAAAATGGTAGTAATAAAAAATTTGGAGGGGGAAAAATGAAATTTTTGCACTACATCTCTTTCTGTTTTAAGGATGAATAGTCATGTGCAATTTTTTTCAATTTATAGCAAATTTCACACAAAAAATTAAATTAGGTAATTTTGATTTAATCCTACCCTATTTTTTGCGTGAAATTTTAATTTTCATAGGTGAAAATGAACTCGTGCACTAACTTGACTTTAGTCTACATGATGCAATGAAAAACTTTACATTTCATCCGTTCGACGCCAGAGAATTTAATAATTTTACGCAAATTTTCGATAATTTCTGTAATATTTGAAAACAATTTTGGTATTTTTTAAAAATCTATTATTAAAACAAAGTTTTCTTCCATTATTTCTATACCAATTTTTCAATTTCACTTTTTTCTAAACGATTTTTGCGTTATTTGAAGATATTTCTCTCCTGGCTCTCTTGGGAACAAAAGGGGTTAAATTGCCATTTCAGCTCAAAAACAACTTAAATACGAAAATTTGGCCATTAATATTTATTCAAAATATGCATGCAAAAAAAAAAGTCAAAATATGACAAAAATTTCTTTAAGATGTCCAAAATATGAGGCCAATAAAATAATTCTCATTTTACAGACAATTTTATGAATCCCAAAGATATACCTATTACCCACAATTATGCTCAATCATCCGACACAAAGAAAAATGACTTTTCATAAAAATATTTGCTCAATAATCACCATGAAAAATTTCCAAACCAAGTACCTACTCGAACTCAACCAACACAGAAAAAATCAAGCCTTCTAAAGCAATGGAATGGAAGATTACCTACTTATTTTTATCATTTTATGCAATGTCAGTCGATTTATTTTGCATTTTTTCTACCTTTTTCAGTCAATAAATTTTTCATTTCTACTACGCGAGATTTTGGTCTCATTTACCTACGTCTCCGGATACATGAATTTTCATTCAACGATATGACATTGTACAAGGGAACCTTGCCAACTCATCATCTTCAATCAAGCTAAAATTTGCCTTACTGAAAGAGCATGTCACCCAGACCTCAGAACCAAATTTTGAGCGGTCTAAGTTGGTTTTTAGATTTTTGGCAAATTTTTAAAAATGGCGAAAATATTTTATTGGTACATACGATTCTTTACAAAGCTGGTAAATTCTGAGATAAAATACTGAAAATCGGTTTATATACTAAAGTTGACCCCCCAAATCGATTGCGACCATTTTCAAAGTGATCTGGAGCCACCAGCAAAATTTGTCTTTTTTCCAGCATACTGGAATGGCTCCACAATGCGCTGTAATCAACTTCGGCAGTTGAAAATTCAATCCTAGAGTTAGTGTGATATCATCAGTCGATTAGCACAATTGAATCGAAAATTCAAGGTGTCGAGTTGACACGTATAAGTATTTTTTTACAACTCGAAAATTTTGTGTGTGAGAAAAAATTTCAAAATCACTAATTTCCCCAGAAAATCACCAAAAGCTTCATCTACCCTCCAAAGTCGACCACTCGAGTTGATTGAGATCATTTTCAAAGCGATCTGGAGCCTCCAGCTGAAGTTGGTTTTTCTCCAGCACATTGGAATTGCTCCAGAATGCGCTGTACCATAACTCCAGCAGCTAAAATTGTTGACATATGTATAGGTACTGTATTTGTTAGGATTTTTTTTTTTATAGAGCTACACGAAATTTTCAAACTGTAAAAAAATACACGTGTCAACTCATCGCCTCCAATTTTCAATTAAATTGTGCTAATTGACTGATAATATCACACTAACGTTAAAATTAAATTTTTAGCAGCCGAAGTCAATTACAGGGCCCTCTAGAGCGATTTCAGTGTGCTGGAGAAAAGTCAACTTTTGCTGGAGACTCCAGATCGCTTCGAAAATGGTCTCAATCGACTCATGGGGTAAACTTTAGCACCTGTATACCAATTTTCAGGATTTTATCTCTAAATTTACCACCTTTATTCATTGGAAAGAATAAGGGATATTTTTGCCATTTTCAAAAATTCACCGAAAATCGAAAAATCAACTTCGGTAGCTCGAAATTTGGTTCTGAAGTCTGGGTAACATGCTCTTTCAGAGAGCCAAACTTCAGCTTGATCGGAGGTGACGAGTTGGCAAGATTCCTTTGTTAGATGAGAACCCCATAACATTGCTCATTTCATTATCATTAAATCAATTATTTTTCAATTAAAGAAATTATATTTTTACACCAGGTAGCAGAGTGCATAGGTAGCTAATTGTACGTACATCTATATTTATTAGGTACTGGATATTTCGTGATGTGGCTATAAAATTGGTATACGAACATGACGCGATTCGCAATAATTCAAAGTCATCGCAGCATCTTTATCTGCATTGAAATAATATACTTATTTAGATACTTCATTAATAAGTACAAATTATCTTTGCGGTTATAGCATCATTATGCTGGCTTCATTTCATGATAAGGATTATTACTTTCATACCTACACACTCTTACTTAAATACATACATGAATTTCACCATCATCTACTCCCAAGTCCCAATAACGCGAATCAGTTGAATTTTATCGCGTATGTATGTACATTACATCCGTTTCGCGTATTGCACAATTATATGCTTAATACGTACAAAATATTGATAGTAAACTACATGAACTCGACGACGACGCAGCTGAAAAGATTCCCGCAACTTTTTATACGTGCTGATAAGGAAATAACGATAAGATTGTGTGTACCTAGTGCTGCGATATTATTATAGCGATTTATATTATGTACATTTATGAAATATCGCAGCAATGAATTTATCGTTATGAAATCTGGATCAAAATCAAATAAATGAGTTGCTATTGTTTCAGCAAAGCGAACGTTTTCTTTTTATGGTTCAATTCGTCATTGATTTCTTTTTAATCGTTATTAAAAAATACAATTAATTTATGAAAGGAAAAAAAATGAACGTCAACTTTTATCCAAGGTTGAAAGTCGACTCGTTTCATTTTATACGAAAAATAAATCAAATTCGAAGGTCTTATTGGATAATTAAGTTTCTGGAGAATCGTTCCGAAATCGAGGGTGGATTCAAAAGTATAGGAAACTTATAATTAGGCACTTTAATTAATACGCACCCTACTTTCGAGTTTCGTTTCAAAGTTTCGCAATATTCGTCGGTCATGTTTCAAGGTACCTAATACTTCGAAAAACGAAACAAAATCAAAGTTTAAAATGAGAATTTGAAAAAATATTAGAAACATTTCAATTTGGCGAAAACTTAGCCCTTTTTTGCACGACCCTTTGGAAGAAATTATTCCACTCGAGCGAATAATACTTGTACGCATTCCTATGTAAGTTCACGCGAACCGCAATCCGCAGCTTTAAAATGCGGGCAAAGTACGCCGGTCTCATTATCATCGTTTTACCATTTCGGCACAAACGCTTTTAGAAGCTTTCAACGTTCAACTTTTCCCTTCTAAAAGTGCATTTAAATATTTGCATAATTCGCGCAATTAGCGCGCTCTTCTAAACGCCGCATATATCGAACAACCCTTCTCTAAAAAGCTCATGCGTTATTCACCCTTACGAGGCTCGGAGCGTTTGTGGAAAAAAAAACTCGAAATAGACTATTTTCGGTATTAAATTAAAAACGTAAAAATTGCTATTTTTTTCGATCATTTCGCGTCAAAATGAGCAAAAGCGAAGTGTGTAAATGCGAAATGCTCGGACAGGAGGATATCGATATTAAAATGGTGAATGTGTTGCCACTCGCTGCATAGGGAGAATGGAGCCAGATGTTACCGGCGAACGTCGAATTAAATCAACTCGTGAGACCAGTTGTTGCGAAATGTTCTATTGCCAAATAAGCTTATAGTGTTATTCGTTCCGAGCATACGAGATTTCAATACTCGAGACTAATTCGGCCCGATTGTATAAGATTGAGAATAGGTTTTGAAAGAAGTGTTCCTTATGGTTATAGGATTTCGAGGCATGTGGCGATGTCTCAATGGTTTATTGAATTCTGCTGCCAAAAGGGTCATTTTGCGAGGTGTAATTTCGAGAAATGAGTTTTCGAATGCGAGTGAATTAGTTTTGGTCAAGTCAAACGTTGAGAATTTTGTTTGGTGGTTTTTGGGCTATAATTTAATTTTTATCTGATAAAATGGTCGAACGTCGATTCATTAAACATTGATATTGTTAATACCCTGTTTTTTTTAAAACGTAAATATATGATGCTGCTTTGCTACAAATATCTACGTTTTTTTTTTGTTCTAAAACTAATCATTTCTTGACAAAAAAAAAATTGTCCCATTATTTTAAATTTGTATAAGTAATCCGAAGTATCTGCCTATCTGCGGTGATGGATATTTAGCCTATGCTGGAGCCGTTTATAAATCTCTTGGAAAAGTGTTGAAGCAATTGAAGCATCAGAATCACAAAAAATGTGTTTGATAAAGAAGTAGAATGTCAAAAATTCGAGTAATCAATTAATGATCATATTTTTGGAATTTGAACGCTAGAAAGTGTTTGATTTATGGGAATTGCAATTTTGAAATTTTATAATATGATCTCGCATAGGTCCCTCTATACTTATTTACTTACATTTTCATTGATTTCGAACGAATCATGAGGATTGAGGATGTAAAATTTATCTAAATCTGATAAGTCGCAGGGAAATTTCACGAAATTATATCCAAGATCAAAGGATTTACCCCCTAAGAGAAAACTGGCTCATATTTATAGCACGGTTTTTCGAAAATTTTCTAATTGAATCTAAAATTTGGTAAGAAAATGATTTTAATTTTGGCTGAAAATCAAAGAAAAAGAAAAACAAATTATAAACTCACGATTTTAGAGAACACTACACATGAGCAAGTACATCAAAAAAATGAACGAAATCGTTCACGTTCATTGACTAAAAAAAAACGAACGAAATCGTTCAAGTTCATTTTGTAAATGAAAAAAAGTTCATTGTCGTTTATTTTGCTTTTTTGTGTTTTTATTTTTTAATCAAGATATTTAATTCAAATATAAGTATATAAAAGATAGACAACTCTACCGAAATTTAAATTTTCTGATTTCAATTCGTCAGTAAACCACTCATAGCGCTACTGTAGATAAATGACATCACCACTAAAATACAATGATTAAAAAATTAAAAATGAACTTTGCAAAGTTCACTCGTTTCACCAAAAAAATGAACGAAATCGTTCAAGTTCACGTAAAAAAAATGAACGATCCGTGAACGACTCGTTCATGAACTGAACTTGCCCATGTCTGACACTAGACTACTATACAAAATCTTTAAAATGATGTACCCAATAATCAAATGATTTTTATGGAAACTCCATAAATTGAGAAAATCATCAAATTTATGATTTTGATGGAAATTCCAAAAACTGGGGTAGGCGCGAATAAATGATGATTTTATGAATAATTCACAATTTGTGGAAATTACGAAAATTCAGATTTCGTTGAAAACTCTAAATATGATGATTTTGATTGGAAATCGACCCTCCCCCCACCCCTGGTTGTTTCGTGAAATGTCTAAAAGTCAGATTTTAAAACAATCTGAATTTTTCCAAGTTCAAAATTCGATTGACCATTTTATAAAAATTTTTAAAATCGTAAAAGTCAGAGTTTTCTGGGTCCGAAAAATCGTTTGAATTCTGAAAATTTTTCAAATCCAGAAAATCTAAAATAGCCTGACAAAATGTCTGAAAGTCAGCGTGATCTCTGAAATTTTCAAAGTCCAAAAGCCTGTTTGACAAAATTTCGGAAAGTTGGCGCGATTGCTAAAAATTTTTCAAGTCTAAAAAATCCAAAATGTTTGCCTGACAAAATGTCTAAAAGTCAGCATCATCTCTGAAATTTCCCAAGTCCAAAAAAAAGTCAGTGGAAATCTGAAAAGTTTTCAAAGTTCAAAAAAGTCTGACAAAATGTCTAAAAGTTGGTGTGACGGAATTTCGTGTCATTTTTTGCAGGTTTGGTCATCGCTAAAGCACATGTACCCTATACTAAAAATTAAAATCATATTAGGCTATGAATGAGGTAAAAATTACGTTAAGTCTACGATGAAAATTTTCGTAAAAACTCCATGAATTAAGAAAATTTAGAAATTTATGAATTTAATGATAATTCAAAAATTAAGGAAAATACAAGTTTCTGACTCTTGCGAAAATTTCATAAATAATTCGCGATGATGATAAAAATACTATAAACGTATAATAATATTACGTATAGTGATCCTGTTCATAATTTCATAAATTAATGAAATTGTGTACTTGACTGTGATATTGACAAAATTCCATAAAAAATCATTGAAAAGTGAAAAATGGCATAAAAAATGAGAACTGGAAAAAATTTGACATCATTCCAAGAATCTAACCCGGACCCCACTATATTCCACATGTTTAGTCTTTCTCAAGTCAATACAAAATTCTGCGTGCGCCACTGAGTTGTCATTTATAGAAAAGTACGAAAGTTCGAGCGATCAAATTTATTTTATGCTAATTTTTTAATTTTTTACAGATTAAATAATAAATACCTAGGGCTAGGTTGATGATTAAATTTAAAATTGGTTCATTTTTCTCTAAAAGCTTTATTTTTGCAAAATTCGTGGACACGTTTTTAAAAAGTTCAGTTTCCACATTTTTGCCGCGAACATGAGAGACCCTCGTAAAATATTCCAAAAAATTCTTAAAATAGGTAATGCAAAAATGCATGAAAAATTGTCCATATTTTTTCTGAAACATAAATTTGAATGTGGAAGATGGAATTTAAATGCTCTAATTAGGTACAAAAATTGATTTGCGATTTAAAAAGTTATCTATCTACTGAATCAAATTACCATATTTATCGTGATTATATGGGTATACTCGTAACTACATATCTAGGCAAATCCCGATTGATCGACGTATTTAAAAAAAAGTTATTCTGCGAAGGTAAATTCATTTGCTTTCTTTAATTAGAATTTCACATAGCTATATACTCATTCTATCAACCAGGTGTGCGAACTTAATTAGCTAACGTTGCCTGTTTCAACACCTAAGTATAAATTAAATCTACCTTATAGTAACATTATGCATTTATGCTTACCTCAGTAAAAAGTACCTGGTGCGATGGTAAGTTATTTATACATTAGGTATATACCGTAGTAATTCATTAAAATATGATGAGTATGAAATTTCGATTCCTCTGCAACTTACACAGCTGCAGACTAGTCAGTCATACACACGATAGAGAGTTCCAAGTCTGACAATTTCATTATCCCAGCAAATATTTTAGAGTTCGTGTACCTCTGTTTCATTTCATGCGAACTCGAGATCTCAGATATGTATGAATACCGCGTCGGTAGTCGTAGTTATTTTTTTTCCTTCAACCGAACAAAAAGAAAAAATGAATAGCTATGCACCGATGATATTCTTATATGCAGCAGAAAATAAAGTTATACCAACTCGTATAAAAATATTTTGCTTTCGGTGCATTAGAAAAATAGTTTTCATCAAATAACAATTTACGTATTAGGTAGGTAAGTAAATACTTAGATAGGTGTTTACGTTTTCTTGAAAATGTTATTTTCAATATTATTTCAAATAGTTGAATAGAAAATATTCGCGAATTTTGTTAATTTAAAATTTTTTCGAGTTGGTTTGATCGTGTCCATTTTTAATCTACGTATTTAGAGTTGTTCTTCATTCCAACCGTTAACCGGTTTTGAACTTTTGAAATACATATACTTGATGTCGATGTAGATGCGATACTTCTACCTAACCTAAGCAACTATTCGTGATGGTGTTTCCCTCTTTGTTTCATTTTCGAGCTTTTACAGCACATTTGGCGAGTAGTTCATTAAGCCCATTATTAGTCTCTGATCTGCGATATTTTTGAGAACTTTCGCGTTTTCTCTTCTACACTTGAGTCAGACATGTCGATGAACTGAATTTCTTGTGTGATTCAGATGCGTACCGTTAACCACCAAAAACCCACGGTGTAGGCCGTAGGTAGACAAGCAATACGGGGCCCCCAATTCAAGGGGAGACACTAGACAGTTAGTTCATCTTTTCTGTTCTGGGGCCCGGCGGTTTTAAGGAGCCGATCAAATGAAGATATTGATCATGATGATTTTTTATGTTTTTTACTTGCAACTTTTTCCGCGCAAACTTTATTACTAGAAAAGTAAAATGCATAATATTGATTATACCTCATTTTGATTTGGGTGGGGAAGTTACCAGAAGATTGCCAGAATTTTATGACCAGGGCTACGAATAATATGCTTGAACATTGGTATTTTTTTCACGCATACTAGATAGGGAATATTTGAATAATGTGCCAGTTTCATAAAATTTTGGGCAAAATGAGCAAAATTATATTTTATCCATTTTAAAAGAATATTTTGCATTTTCAGAAAATATTTCACTAAATTTCAAGTTTTTGGAGCATATTCGGCTAATTTTTTTTAAAGATTTTTTTTTGCGAAATTTACCAAACTGATACCACTGTTTTTTTTTCAGCGCAAAATATTCAACATATTTTTGAAATTGAACAAAAAATGTTTTTACCTTCGTCTTTTTCAATTTTCGTACAGTTCATGTTTTTGTTTTTTAAATCGATTTTACGAAATAGAATATTGGTTCTTTTTTTACTTTTTCCTATCTTATTTCTCATTATTTGATTGAATTTTGTATCAAAATCGCGTAGCCTGCAGCGTTTCCTCCTTTAAAATGACGCCATTATCGTTTGAGCATAGTATTTTTAGTTTTTAGAGCAAATTTCATCATATTTTAGGGAATATTTAAGCGCATATTTTGGGTTTTTTAGAGTAAGCATATCCGAGCCCTGTTTATGACTCAATAGGTATTCAACAATAGCAGCTAGTGATTAAAAATATCTTGACTACCTATCAAGCTCAAAAATGGTTCCATGGCTTTCCACAGAATTTTTTCTAACTCGCTAGGAAGAAGCTACTGGTTTGTATCTTGGTTATTTACTCGTAGCTCAAAATTGGATCCAGCAGAGTTCCGGCGTAGTTATAGGAATTTTTTGATTTACTGGATCGATTGTAGCTAATGTTTATATAGCTTGATCATTTAGCCAAAAAATCAATTCGATTCAACTTTTTCAATCAATTTTGAATGCATAACCGCTATACGACTAATGATAATTCATGATCCAGCTCAAGCCCGCCAAAAAATTGTAATAATGAATTCGTCTCAAACAGTTGCCCCTTACTTCTGGCGCACAAAGATCGAATGTACCGAAATTTCAGTATTACACCTTTTCTGCATGACACATGACCGTCGAATGTGCCGAAATCAAATTTTCTCATTTTTTTCCTCTTAGTAGGAAAAATATGAAGCTATAAGATAAAAAAAAAATGAGCGTTGGAGAACAAAAATAAATAAATGGCACATTTAACTAACCTGTTGGAAAAAATTGAATTTCGGTACATTCGACAGCGCTGCGTCAGAAAAAGAATTTTCGGTACTTTTGACCGTGGTGTGAGTATAACCCCTTTACAATACTTTCGACCGATTTGCGACTACTGGACTGGAGGGTTGAAGCATGTTACGAGAATGTTGCCACCGAATTTTAAATTTAAAGGTTTTAAAAATATCACTAAATTTGGAATTTCTTAAAATGCTGCCGAATTACCGACATTTAGCTCAACTCTTAAAGAATTTTCTCGAATTTCCAACCAAAAAATGCCTGAGAAGCTGTCACTCCCAATAGCCCATCACGTACCAATTTTGGGGTAATAGGGTATAATATCCTGCCGCAATTTGATGTTTTGGTAAGATAGCACAATTCATCTCCAATAAGACATCTCGTCTCAATTTCCAAAAAAAGAATCAATGAGAATTTTGTCTCCATTGAATTTCTCTGCACTTCACCCAAAAATTTGAATCAAGAATTTCATATCTTTTTGCGAAATTTTTCAGTAATTTGGTGGAAGCCTGGAAGCTTTGAAACAGCTCCTCCCCCCCCCCCAAATTCAGCACCAATTCTTTCACTAAATATGCGGAGCACTTTGAATGAATATTACGTATTCATCAAAATTATCAGCCGATTTCGTCGTCGTCGTCATAATAATCGAATTATTTTCAATTATAGGTATGCGACGACATTACAATTCAAAATTCCAATTTTCAGTGCCGAATTTATAAAATCCGCCGCCTCAAGCCATAAAAATTTAGCCACCCCTTGGATTTTTCTGGGGGGGGGAGCCAAAAATAAAAATACGTAATACATAATAAAAAAATTATTCAACTTGAAACTTGAGTCAAAAAATTATTCACAGGACATTAGGTACTCAGTTATTTCAAAATAATGACGCTTTATGAAAATACAAAATGAACATGACATTTTTTGTAAAAAGAGGACTGCATTTTATGAAGTACTTTTACAGAATGAATTTAATAGACGAAGAAGGTACCATACGAGGGCCTTATTTCAACTAGATAATAATACACGCACGTGGGTAAAAATCCGCAACACTATAGAAAAACCTAACAAGACAAATTATAAGTGGCAAAACTTGACCAAACATATCTATTCGTTGATACAATCTCAAATTTCTTTCTTCGGCCTCAAGAAATTAATAACAACGTTGGGTACCTACTCTTAGATTAACTTTTTTGAAATTTCTTTCTTTTGGCTTTTTTGTCAGAGAAACGTTCGATTAAATCGTCAAATGAAATTCGACAAGTAATCTTCTATTGTATATAGGTACTGAGAAAACATAATGCATTTACTCTTTCTTGGCTCAAACTTACACGAGTCGCAAATCGAAATACGATTTTTAAATTTAAAAAAATTATTTCGACATTTTTTATTCTTCCAATTTTGCCTTCCCAAAACTCTGCTTTGAGCAATTGCCTCCTTGGCTAATGGAAAGTCCGGGAACGCCAATTTCATTTCCAATTCGTCCCATTCTTCGTTTCTTAAAACTTTATGAAACTGAAAGCCACGTTCATAATATAAATATAATACACTATTAGGCATACAATTAGTCCATCCCATTAAAAAACTTCTTGATACGTCGTGCGTACGTAGACTATGAAAAATTCATCATTACAAACACGCAAACAAAATGAAACGAAACACGTAATCGTTCAATTCTACATCAATACTCGAATTCGAGAGACTGAAACACCAACACGACAAAATTCAACACACCTCAGCTAAAATATCCCAACTTAATTTAAAAAATCAATATACGAAATGAAATATGGCGAATAAACAGGATAATGGAAACTTTTACGTACAAATTCGTACATCCTAAAAACACAAAAAGCTTTCTCATCTTACCCTCGCCTCACTCACTCGCTCATCAAAATCACTCCATTTCAGCCCCATAATCCAAATCAAATTACCTACATCTGATAAACGTCACCGCACTCTAAAGTTAATCCGATTCGACATTTCGTCTTTCGTCGGTGCGAATTTTCATCTAAAAACATCCCAATTGGACGCGTCAAATTTCGCGTAGGTTTGGAATCGCGTCCATAAATCGACTCAAGTTTCCGTCCGAGGTTCACCATCGAAAAGGGGACGACGGGGGGCGCTCGGCACCATTCGTACGCGTCGTATTTAGTTTAGAAACATTAATATTTATTTTTCACAATGGAAAAAAGATCCATTTCTTAACATTTATCTCCTACTCGCAGGATTACGCCAGACGTCACGTCATTAACAACGTACCATTGGTTCAGGCGTGGCTTGCGCACAAGGTTTCATTCGAGAGGGGTCTACGCCGCGCTGCGGCGGCGAACATTAGGGCTTTGACAGCGTACAGAAGGGCGAGGAGGACATTGTACCGCGTTCGCGAGGGAAATGTGCGGCTGGCTAGAAGCGGAGTATATCGTTGAGCGGCCTCGCGAGTAGTTCTACCACCGTATTTACTTCGTATTTCTTCGACGGTAGCGCCTTTCGTTGTTTACTGTTTTTCACCGCGTATCAGTGATATTTTTTAACCACTTTGCGGATGGTTTTTTTACGTAATATTTGTTCGAGATGTGTTAAAATATCGTCCTAAAATCGGAGTGTTAATTTTAATTCGATTTTTTCCACTGTTTATTGTTTCTTAATTCCGAATTACGCGTGTTTCGGAGATAAATATTGTCGAGTTTCGGCTTTTTCGTTTGCCACTTTCATATAAGCCGCGCGCGTTTGCGTTTGTAACGGAATCCACGTTGTGTGCGACGTTGCCATATTGTGCGGCCGCGGTACTCTGTTCGGTTTCGTACGTGTTCGGTATCTTTCGTATATCAATATGCCGTATCGTTATCTTTGATTAAAAATAATCACAATAACAGGTAAGCCTACCTAGATAATTTATCCTCGCCACTAATTAACGTGTACGACTTTTTAGCCATTTTTATAGCTCATTTTTTTTTTCATCGATGCCTACGAAGTATACCTACCTACTTGAAACGTTCCATTTTTCGAGAGATATTGTCTCTCGATGGAAATGAGAAAGCAAGAGAAAATTTATATCGTTATCGTGTTCTAAATTAATGACACGTTTATTACGACGACTGTACATTGTGCTGCCGAATTCGCCAACCAGCAAGTTTTCAACTCATATCTCGTATATTAGTAAATTAATAACGAAACGTGAAAAAAGGGCACCTTTACTCCGCAGACCCTTTAAATTAACAACACAAAGATTTCGAATTAAACTTCATCAGTGTCCTTTTTTCCATCCAGTTAACCCTTGTCAAACACTCTTAATACCTTTTTCCACCTATACCTACCCTGGTTATACGCAACTATATTCTTTATGACTATAAATACCTACCCCTAACCCCAAAGATGTGCAAGTTTTTTCACACATACATGGCCACCTCCCTGCCTTCTTTTCGCCTACGTATCTCTACATCTCTCCCTCTCCGACCTTCTCTTCCTACAAACTACACTTACACATCTAATTACAACCTAAATAAAATACACACTATCGTAATTCCCACGGAACTACGTTCTATAAACTGTCCAAAGACACACACACGTACGTACATTTATATACAAAGTATATAATATGTAAACGAATCGAACCAGCACCAGATGTGTACATATACAAGTAGGTATATGTATACTATGCAATGCACTACTACACACAAACTGACTTTAGGGATATTTTTTTCATATTTTCGTAGATATTTTGATACCGCGAACAGGTATGTATGATTATCTTATATCGAATGGGTTAATTTCGTAGGCCCCTTGGAGTGCGCATGCCCGGTGTTATTTTTCTGTATCTCTTGTATGAGAAGGGGGACGTCGTTAGACACATGTACTCGATGTTGCCTTTTAATTTATGGCCATTCGTATTGGATTTGGGGATTATGACTCGGAGTTGCGAGCTTGGGCGAATGCGGCGTAAACGCACGTATTATAAACACGTACGTTACGTTGTATTCTCCGCCGCCCCGCCGCGCCCTACCGTCCCACCGGCCCGCATACTTGTATATGTAATTGATTACGCTTTAATTACTATAGGTACCAATACAGGCGTCGCGCGTGATTGAATTTTTTTTCTTTTTTTCCCGCTCTTTTATCAAATAATGCAGCGTTAGCGTGATTTTCACGCTTTTTGCTGAGTCATCGCGTGCCAATATGGATGGGAAATTTTTTCTGGTGTATGCTTGAATTATTATCGAGTAGATTATGTTGAATTTTTTTGGTCAACATTACTTATTGTTTTAGGCATTTTGTGGTCCGATGTGAGTAATGCTTGCTTTTTTTCTATTCAGACGTTTTAATGCGGTTGTACCCCCTCCCCCCCCACCTCCACCAATAATTGTTTCGGAAGAGCTTCGTGATGGAAAAGTTTAAGAAACTTGAATAAAGGGGAAGAAAGATGAGATAAAGAAGGAAATTTCCACGATATTGCTAGAAGATTGCAGCAATGTTACGAAAAATTTGCATCAATCTAGTAATAAGGTATCAACAATATTGCAACAAAATTGTGGCAATGTTTCTTCCATGTTATGTGAGAAAATTGCAGCAATGTTGTATCAATATTGTAACCAGATGACAGCAATATTGCAACAAATTGTGGCAATGTTGTATCCATGTTGTACCTGTGCTGCACCGAAGTGGTCCTTATGTTGTGAGAAAGTTGCATCATGTTGTCTTGACATTGTGAAGCAGTGGAAACAAAGTTGTGAACAAGTTGCAGAAATGTTGCATCAGTATTCTTTAAAGAATCCAGCCTAGTTGTATCAATATTGCATTCAGTTGTAACAATGTTGCACCAATGTTGAGAAAAAGTTGCAGAGATGTTGCATCAGTATTCCTCAAAGAATCCAGCCTAGTTGTATCAATATTGCATTCAGTTGCAGCAATGTTGCACCAATGTTGAGAAAAAGTTGCAGAAATGTTGCATCAACGTGGCAACAAAATTGCAGCAATGTTGCATTTGTATAACGTGAAGAATCCAGCAAAGTTGATATTGCAATCTGTTGCAGCAATGTTGAGAAAAAGTTGCAGTAATGTTGTATTAATGTGGCAACAATTTTGTAGCAATGTTGCATTCGTATTCTGAGAAGATTGCAGCGATGTTGTAATTCAGTGGCAGCAATATTGCAACAAATTGTAGCAATGTTGTATCCATGTTGTACGAGTGTTGCATCGAAGTTGCCTTAACGTTGTGAGGAAGTTGTATCATGGTAGCAACAAAGTTGCAGTAATGTTGCATCTGTATTCTGAGAAGAATCCAGCAATGTTGCGCCAATATTGAGAAAAAGTTGCAGTAATGTTGTATCAAAGTGACTTCGAAGTTGTGGAATGTTGCAATTTGCATCAAAGTTGAAGTGGCATCAATATTGAATCAAATTGTAGCAATGTTGCATCCATACTATGAGAAAGTTTCAGCTATATTGTATCCATGTTATACCAGTGTTGCACCGAATCAGTGTTGTGAGAAAGTTGCAATATGCAGTATGTTGCCTACTTGCCTCATCCTTGAGAAGGGGTGAAGCAATATTGCGATAAAGTTGTGAAAATATAATCAGAATGTTGCATCATATAACATAAAAATTGTAGGAAGGTTGCAGATTGTGACACTTATGACGAAACAACAATTAACAATATTTCTAAAAAGAAATGCTACACCAATGTTGTGAAAACGATGCAGCATTGTAACAATGTTGTTGTAATAGAAGAATTTTGTGTAAAAACTGCAACAACTGCCCTGAAAAGTTGTGGAACCGGTTTCAAAATGTTTTAGACGACTAAAGTGAGATTACAGGTGCTAATTTTCAATTCAAATTTAATCAGCTGGAATAATTCTTGAAGTTGTAAATTAATTGAGATAAGAGAGATAGTTAAGTCTGAACCAAACCGTTGATAAGGGGTAACTGGCCCCTCTCATTATAAAATAAGACTTTTTGGTTTGGAGAAATAATTTTCAGTCAGAAAATTGAACGAAGTGTAAAAAATGACTTTTTGCATTTTGTGGTAAAAAATTTTACCAAGGCTGAAAATTTTCAGTTTTGTACCCTCCTCACTCCTTTTCCTCTCTATATTTCAGACTTCGATTCCTCCTTGAAGACACTCTTAATATGCCTATATTTAGCTCGTAAGCTCATTCAGCCCCAACAAATTATTGATAAGAGCAAATTCGACAGATTTCAAAATTATATATAGAGCACAAATTTCAAAAAAAAAATTCTAAAAGAAGTATCTTTTTGAAGGGGGAGGGGGGTGGTGAAGAAAAAACAACAGATCAAAACTTGAGCACATGTTCGGCATATGATTTAAGCTTCATGAAATATATATCTATGTTTTGAAGTATGTTGAAGGGAGAGGTTTTTCTCAGGTAAACTTTTGCAAATCAAAGGCCATAAAGATTTTGGGAGAACATTTTCTTCAAATGAATTTGTCAATTTTTAATTCAAGGCTTCAGATGTGATTCCAAATGAAATTTTGTAGAAAAAGCCAATCAAAAAATTGAATCCTACCAACATTATCGAAATCGAATCAGAATTGAATATTGATTCAGAGTTTGAGTCTTGCTTTTCTCTACATATGATTCTACAACACAGCTTCAGCAGTGAGGCAGAATGTTGAGAAAATAAGGGTAAATCAGTTTTGTTTATGGTAAATAGATAAAAGGAAATTGATAAAGTGAAAATACAAATGTGTCAACCCGATTTGAATTTTCTGCCAGCATAAGATCCAATATACAAAGTAAAAGGGTGTGCAAAGTTTTACCCTTCACTTTTGATTGAAAAAGTTACTCTTTACATATCGTAGACACAAAGAAAGAACTGCTATAAAAAGAAAATTATAAAGAAAAGTTGTAAAAATAATAGTACGCACATTGAAAGAGGGGAAAAAGAGGTATAAGATAAAGCAAGTTAATAAAATGAAAGGAAGAAGGCGGATCGTAATCGTACATTATACTTTGAAAACATGTAAATATTTCAATTAAAAAACAATTCGCATTTAAATCGCCATAAAAATTTTCAACCGTGTAATAAAACCAACTGCAGGTATAGAATCATTATGAAGAATACACTCGGCCTGCAAATTGTCGCAGGATTAAACTCATGCATAAAAACTCGATCCTTTTACTTTATATGTTCTCCCTCGATACGCTCCATCAGCCTCGGAACCCCGTAATAATCGCATTCGCGATCCATAAAAGGTCATACGAAAACACGACGCGGCCATGAGAAAAATCGTATGATGAACATCCTCATCCTCCCATCCATATACTCGCTGCATAATCGCACACATAAAAAAATAAAATACAAAACGAGCTACGTAATACGGCGAGGGGGACTCGGCAGGTAAATTTCATCCCTTTTGTCAGATATCCTCGGTGCATGAGCCCGAAACGCCGATCGTAAAACTCTAGCACCTTGCCATTGTTGTCTCGGGCATAACAACCTACCGTGGTTTTTTTCCTTCTGTTTAACCCCAGGCTCAGGCTGTCTTTAAACGACAACTGATCGGTAACAATAAAGAAACAATAGTCAACATCGACTTCTCATATCGATATCCTCATACCGCAGCCTTGGCGGGACATCAAAATATGACACCGCCATCATCCCCGCGAGTCCTCGGCGGAGGATACACGCATCAGAATTAGTTCATTACGGTACCAAGTGCAATTTTCCAACTACCGGTTCTTAATGAGCTATTGTAAATGGTTACCCGCCTCTCCGTGTCATCGCGGTCGTGAAAAAAATTTTTATGTGTTTATAATGACGATATAACCTTGTCATCGTCGGTTTCTCTCGTCGTCTGTCGTCGTCATTTCTATACTTCGCCGAGTAATGCGTTTTAATAATTTTAATACCTATCTTTCTTTCATTTGCGTATCGGTGAGAGCACAATGCGCAAAAATTTCACCCTTTTCTCCTCACCCTCGCTTTTTGAACTCGTCAAACGGGATGGTTTCGAAAGCACGGCACCAAACCTCGATGGTACGTAACTTACAAAAAAAGCAAGAGATGCGTAGGGTTGTATGTGAAGTTATCTCGGAAACACCCTTTCGCTTTTGCTCCGGAACAATGGGTTCGGGAGGAGTAGTGTGGCGGTGTTCTCTATACTTAGGATACTACCCGTTATCGCGGTGAGGCTAAATCAGTGTTACCTCTGTTAAAGACGGCAATATTGGCGAAATACGAGATGAGCCTGTAGAGCTTTCAAAGGGGTGTGATTTTTCATTAAAGGGGATGCTTGAAAGTTGACAGGTGATGGAAAAGGTGTGAGAAACTTGATTCTACTTGTTGACAGCCACTAGCCGAAAGGGGTAGAGAGTGCACCATTGGGAAATATTTCCCCGTGATACCACATTACGCTACAAACGCAATAGATTGCAGGATAGTGCATTTAAAATGTTGATGGTTTTGAAAATTAAAAAAAAAAACACTGACTGCAAAAATCTCAAACTTAGCCCCTTAGAAAAAAACTATTAGCTCACACGAAAAAGTAAATTTCAAGCACTACAATTTCCATCCTTTGCATTTTTTTCGTAGCACCCTTAGTTCGGCCACAAATTCTATGTTTATAGAAATTTACGAAGGCAATGTTGAAAAAATTGCATCAACTCTATAAATTTCCCATAAACATAGATTTTCTGGTCAAACTAAGGGTGCTACAAAAAAAAATGCAAGGGATGAAAAAGATCGAGCTTGGAATTCTCTTTTTCCTAAGACTATTAGTTTTTTTCTGGGGGACTTGGTATTCGAGATTTTTGCAGTAGAAATGTTTTTTTTCATACTTTTCAAAACCATCGACTTTTCAAATAGTCCACACTATATTCATTCTTGCTGACGAATGAATAAAAAAAATGATGAATTGCTATGTCCTATCCGCGATCACCGTGTTTCCCTTTTTCTCACTGCATATTCTGTTGAAATAAGCTTAGGCTGCGTATGAAATTAAAAAATTGTTTACACTACAAATGGCATATCATTAATTTCGCCAAGAAATTAGCTACCTCGCTGGTAATACCAACACCCAACACCACCGCCTTGTCTTCTTTTGGGGTTGGAAATACGTCGAGACGAGCAAGAGGTGGTGGTTTCTTTACCACGAATGTAATCTGTCTTTTATTATAATCGTCCCCGTTACGGCTTTTTGTGCGTCAGCCGTTGCTATTTAGTTTCCGCACCCTCCTCTTTCTACACTCTGCTCTTCTGCTCGCTTACACAACTTTGTTAAACCATTATATTGAAAATGGTACCGCATGCGTTTGACTTACATTCCGCTGTTACGCGCTGCGTCGCCGTTATCTTGGCTTTTATTTCTCTCAGCGGAGTAGCCAGTACCAAATCATGCGAACCGTATTGGATTTCGTGGCGATATTTCTATATTCTTATTTCTTATTTGCCACTGTAAAGTAAACCGCACCGAGTCGTATATTGGGTAAGACTCGAAGCTAACCAGCGATGTGTATCGCGTGCCTTGGGTATATTTAAAACGCCGCCGAGCCGAGCCGCGATCTATATACAGGAAATAAGAGAGAAAGTCGCGTCGTGTATACTAACAATATCCTATGTGTGTGTAGGCAGTTACCGAGTTACGTTTGAGTTATTTAATCCTTGTGGACGTATAGCTTTTTGAATATATATTCGGATGCATGTACATGTTGAAAAAGGGTTCAATTAGTTGTACCAGTGGAGCACAAACCTTTTCTGACTTTGTACGCAATTGTATTGTACAACACAACTTCTGAGATGACCTCTTGTGCCATGCAGTATACGAAATGTGGGCATTGAAATGGTCTGACGAAGTAGAAGCGATTTTTTCTTAAAACCATTCATCAAATTTTTCAAAATGTCTAGAGCAGGATTTTTTTCCATTGGAGTCGTTCCATAGGAAAAGGTCCCACTTTGGAAACAAAATTTTTCGAGAAAAAGAAGTCCCACTTCCGATGAGAGTGGCCAAATATGTCAGAGTGGGACCTTTTCCTATGGAAGATCACAAATGCAGTTTTTCTTCAATATCTCTTGAAATGATGATTTTAGCCAAAAAATGCTTTGGTTAAGCTTTACTTGAGACCATATTTCCCAGCAGATCATTTGGTAGACCATATGACAATGTCTCTAATTTCAAAAGTGTGGAGGTAGAGGAGGCCAAGGCTGAAGGCTCATTGTCGACTGTTTCCTTTAAAACCAAATTCATGATTTTTTTTCACCTGTTATCAAAGAATTCCCACAGAAGAAGTTTTCCAAACTGAAGTCGTATGAAGTATCTATGAACATTGAACAAGGCGTATTGGGCGCTTTGACGAAATTTGAATGAAATTCCTGAACTTATCAGTCATTGCTCGAGCTGGGCACAATGAAATTCACCAATTTGTATTCTTCAGTCATTACGTCATCACAATCAGTTATCGGTATTCCAAAAATACCTAGAACACTATTGAAATATTGCTGAAAGGATACATTCATGACGTAATGAAGAAGCCTTGCATTACTGATATAGGAGGGTCGCCCACTGGTTGGCTGAACAAGTTATCTTTGTAGATTTTCGATCAATTTAGTATTATGTACTACTACATACGTATTACGTTATCGTGCGGAAAACAAAAATAAGAAGGAAGTTGAAATCGAAGAATCTTGATATGTTCGTTAGAATTTGATAAAAAAATGTCTGAAGCGGTAGCAAATACCAACGCCTGACGTCGGACATTCATATCAGCTCATTAAAAACTGATAAATTTTTAGCGTTGGCGTTGTCAATGATTCTTGAATTATTCTACGACTACCAAGTACCAACTAGCACATAGTTATCCACAAAAGTTTAGCAGTTTTTATCAGAATTAAATCGAGATATTACTTCATGAACCCTCTGTCATTTCACACAAAATGGAAATCTCAGATTGATTAAAGATGAGACACTCGTGGTGAGAATTGAACAGTGGATTACAAGTATTACAATATAGTTAGTCCTCTAACATCCAGCTCTATCAAGATCAATGACCTTCTATCTGATTCTTCGTGAAATCCCAACCAACAATTAAGGAATAAAGCACATTTTTCCACCATCATTTCTACATTTAGTATTTCATACAACCATACAGACGAATGAAAAAATAACGAAGAATATACCCAGCTTCCATATTAAACTCACCCACTTTATGTATAATGTACTTTTACACCGAAAATTCTGCCTTAGAAGAATTAAAAATGACGAAATGTACTCGAGCACCGCAGCTAATAATACTTGGCTGTACGCACTTAATGGCCATACAATCGTACAAACTGCTAGAACACCAATTACCGGTGGTCCGGTCTTTGGTGTGCGTTATTTCGACATTCCAGCTCACATTGGAAGCATTGGAACGATGAGCACGACTTCGTAATCAACAAATCAATACCTCGATAATCATATCTACTTCCAGCGTGTAATACGGTCTTCGCGCATATCAGTGGTGATCGTGTCACGCGTCAAATGTGCTCGCGATTTTGCTTATTTTTATACCTGTATCTAAAATGTTCCTAGACAAGTACACATAGGAAGAAAACTTATAATGAAGTCGAACCGTTATCATTGATTTCATTCTTATATGTACTTTTGAACTAAAAAGTCTAATATTCGTGACCACTACTTGAATGTTTGTGATAAAATCGAACAAAACAACAAAGTTCATTACCCCAGCGTCCCCAGCCTTACATTATAACTTATAAGATGTAAAAATCCACATGCATTTGTACATGATAAAGCTCAATTAATAACCTCGCATCTATGGAATGACATCTTTATATCCGATAAATCCTCATCCTCGTTTCACTTCCATCCTTTCTCCTAATTCCTGCCAGGTTTGGCGAAAACAAATGGCATCATGGCGAATCCATTTATACACTTAGGTCAAAGTGGATCTCCCTAGTGGCTCGTATGTTCTTTCGGATTCTGCATATGTAGCCCTTTCTGTAGGTTTTTTTTTACCACTACGATGCATATGCTTAAAAAATGTGATGTATGGAGGATATTAAAACGAACGAAGCACTCAGGTGAACAATACGACGGAATTCTACATTCGAGTTAATGCGTTATATACGTACGTATTAAGGGATATCGAGTCGATATGCGAGTCCCTTTGTATTCCAGTGTCCACAGATATAGGTACATCGCGTCAAGGGTGCGAATTTCACATTGTAGAACACGTTTTTAGCGATGTTCGTTTTTTTTCCTGTTCCACTATATCTAGTTTCCGGGTTGGTTAAACAATACTTAGGTATCTTCGGTTTTGGCAATTTTCATCGTGATTCTCATATAATTTAGAGTATCACCTGGTCTGTTCTGGTGGCACACAAAAAGGTAATCGCGTAAAAAGAAGTCACGCAAACACTTCAAGTATCACTTATCTCGGTTAATACACGAAAACCTGTTCGTCTTGAAATGACAATGCAATATCTACCCACGGCCACTTGAAAGGGGGAAATGAAATATATACTTGTGAATTTTCAATATTAACTTTTTACCGAAAAAATTTAATCTATTATTTACTTTAATCAGCTCTTGTGATATAAATTCAAATAAAATAATCACAATTTGAATTATTTAATTTGGAAATTATCATTCGGTCTTGAGGTCATCAGAATTACAGTGAACGATCGATTTCAGTTTTCAGATCATCCCTATTTCCAAAACTTGTCTTTTTCCAAGTTTTTCAAACTGATTTTGAAGTAAATTTCCAAATTTTCGATTTCATATTTTGTAAAAAATACGAAAGAAATCTGAGCAAACATTGAATTCACAAGATTGACATTTAAAAAAATTAGACTAGAGAAAGACTTGAAAGACGATGGTTTGAATTTTTTAAATTCAGTTTTGATACCCAAAAGGACTTGAAAAGCTCAATTTTTCATCATCTAGGTAATTTTGTGATTGATTACTTGGATTCAGCAAAAATCACAGCAGTCTTGTTTTCAGTCAGAATATTTCGTTCCAAAAGTCAACTATAGTTTTACTTCATTGCGACCAAAAATAATGCAGAGGGTGGCTTCTTAGTTCGTAGTACTTGAAAACCCCCTAAGGATGATAAAAAGGGTAAAATGTGAATTTCTTTTCTAAAAACTCGTGTGAAAGTCTGAATTTGAAAACTGCGATAATCCACATAAACCAAGCTCCGAGGAAGGATTGAAAAAAGAGCTTCGTTGATATTTTGGAAGAGTTCGGATGCTGGAAAATCAGGATTTTACATTCACTTTACACTATACTTTCAGTCGATGAAGTAATAAATTGATCAAAGGTTCAAACATTTTCAAAATAATTTTTTTATTGATACAGAAATCTCTTCCCCGCAGCTGAACTAAACGTGGAAGGGGGTGAAGTCCCTCCAATAATGACAAAATTTCATTCTTAGACGAAAAAATGGAATCAAGTTTCAAAAATTCTTGGGTTTTTTTTGAAAAAGAAATGATTTCTTTTTGAGCTGGTAAAGTTAAGAAAAGTTGTATAATTTTGAGTCGGATTCAAAAAAAGTTTCATCTCAGTAAAAATTTTTTAGTTTTTAGTGAACCCTCTGAAAATAACGTCAATTTTGGTTTTTCTCTGTCATTCTTCCCTCCCACTTCGTCTTAAAAACAAGAAAAAATGATATCCAAAATTTCGTTAAAACCACTTTGAAGCACGTTTACCTTATTTTGAATTAGTTTTCAAGCAAAGAGTCGAGAAATTGGATGACTTTTTCGAATCAAAATCACTTTTTCATGGCTTTTATAATTGAGGTATTCCATATGAAAAGTTCATTTTTGAAAGGAACAACTTTTGGAGAGAAATACAAAAGTGTAGGTTAGGTGAAAATTGTGGATATTTGATTTTTGACGTTTTTGTATACTATGATGCTTCTACTTTCGTGTGAGAATATTTGGGTTCCCTGAAAACAGTTTCCGACCTGTGCTACAGGGTGACCCATTTATAAGGGAAAATTAAAATTAAAAAAACTTTGAGCTGCAAAAATTTCCAAAACTAAGCCCCCTAGAAAAAAACTAATTGCTCGTAGGAGAAAGACAATTTTATGCTCTAAAATTTTCATCCCCTGCTTTTTTTTCGTAGAACCCTTAGTTTATCCAGAAAATTCATATTTTTGAAAAATTTACAAAATCGATGATTTTGGAAAAAAAGAAAAAAAAATTACGCTTTGTAAACTTTCCATGAACATGGATTTTCTGGCCAAACTAAGGGTGCTACGAAAAAAATGTAAGGGATGAAAATTGCAGAGCTTGAAATTTTCTTTCTATTATGAGCTATTAGTTTTTTTCTACAAGGCTTAGTTTTCGAGATTTTTGCAGTCAAAGGGTTTTTTTTTATTTTTAAAACCATCGACCTTATAAATGGATCACCCTTTTCTGACTAAACTGAGTGTCCTATGAAAAAAATGCGAAGAATCAAATTTGTAGGGCTTGAAATTCTCTTTCTGTAGTATGGATTAGTTTATCTCTAGGATACTTAGTTTTCAAGATTTTTGCAGCAAACTTTTTTCTTCTGCAAAACTTTGGTTTTTGAGCATTTACTTTCAAAATGCTTAAAGCTTTGTTAATTCTGAAAATATAGAGCTCCTTAGATCTCATTCTGAATGAAATTTCATCTAGTACAAAAAAATGACCTTAACCAAGAATCGACGTGTGTGAAATGAAAATTTTTTTCTGAAACACTACTCGACTATTTCCCTTAATAAACTCTTCGTTATCGTTTCTTGTTCGTCTCACTCTCTCAAAAAATCCTATACTCAAACGAACCAATCATTTTTACGGAATAATTTTCCTCCGCAAGCTCGGCTTACTGCATTATACCCAAAGAATGAATCATTTGTTGATACGACACTACCAAACTACATTATTGTTGAGAATTGTGACACTAATTTGACACGTTTCCGTTCGCGCAGCCCTTTACTTCACTTTATACCGGACTGGAGCACAGATGAGTAAACATCGGAGTAAAAAAACCTAAATCACTTCTGCATAAAAATTGTACAATTGTTACGCATTCGCGGCGTATATAAACAAACAACGAATAAAAAAATTTTATGCAACGAGTTGAAATAAGTACATACGTAGATAATGTCGATGCAAAAAACGAGTTGCATTACTCGCCGGTTTTAATTTCATGTGTTTACGTTGATAAATCATAATATTTTTTTCATTAGCCAGTGTTTAAGTTAATCTATGTAAATTATCCCCGACAATTATGTCATTTGCAAATGGTTATATTTTTCATATGTAATGTATAGTAAGTTGTTACACCTGGCATCGCACCGGTAGTTGTTAAATAGAATCATCTTGTGACGGTCTGTAATAAATCAACGCGCCAACACGTCTATAATTAGGTAGAATGTTGCGTGTGTTTTACATTCTGCTGTTTGATGATTTTTACTGCGAGGCGGATCGCTGCTCTATGAGAATGTGGATTAGGTACCATACCTAACCTTATCTTTCTTCTTCTTTTTTTTCTCCTAAAGGACACACATATTTTATACGAATGATGCTATTATCAACGGTACCAAACGACCCGTACATGAGGTGATAAATATTCCGTTTTTGTTCTCCTTCCATCTCAGTTATTATATTTTGTGTAGCCTATGTGGTTTCGTATTATGCAGCATCAGCATCCTCGATCGAATCTTTCTTTTCAAGTTTGATTACTCACTATCTCTTCTTAATGTGTACAATGTACATAGGTACATGTCGCACATTCGGAATAATAAGGTTGTATTTCAAAAAAGTGTGGGGGGAGGGGGTCATCCAAAAATTTGTGCGTTACGAATTTGTGTTACCCAGAAGACTATTTGAATTTGGGGGAAAAATTGAAAGAAATGACTTTTTACACATGGAAAAGAAGAAGTTCCAATTTTGACTTTTTAGCGTTGAAAAAGTTCAAAGGTTCTGACTTTCTTGACTCGGAAAATTTCAAAGATAGTCGTAAGAGAATCTCTGAAATTTCAAGCCCAAAAAGTCGGAATCTGTGAAATTTTTCTACGTCCAAACAGTCATTTAGGAAACGTAATCATAGAACAATTTACAGGGAGGCCCATTTAAAATGTAAATGGTTTTGAAAACGAAAAAAAACACTGCGAAAGCAAAAATCTCGAAAACTAAGCTACCTAGAAAAAAAACTTATAGCTCATACCAGAAAGAGAATTTCAAGCTCTTCAAATTAATCCTATTGTATAACTTATTTGGATTTTTATGAGCGAAATTAACATTAACCGTGTGCGATTTATACAAACTTTCGATTTTTTTTTTGAAGTAGTACCTACGTAATTTATTCCAAAATAGACATTTTTACGTCCTAACATTTTACTAACATTGTTTTATGAAAAACCTGTTAGTAAATGAATCGCACACGGTTAATGATAATTTCGCTCATAAAAATCCAAATAAGTTATACAATAAGATGAAATTCCGGACATATTACTGGATAACGTTGTTTATAAAATAAAGTGTATGAATTGCAATGGGGTATACCGGGTGTATTAAAATATGTTGCCCAACTCGTGTTACCAACTTACGAAATACATAAAAAAAATGATCGGAAATGATCGAATCAATGAAATAGGAAT
>FIZU01037332.1:0-10070 GCA_900064475.1 Pseudococcus longispinus
ACAACTATACTTCAATCTGAAATTTCCCATGTCTAGAAAATCACCCAAGGCACGGCCGGCGTCGCTGAGTTTCAAATATTTTTTGTCCATTTTTTTTGTCCAAATTGTACTTGAAATTGGATTTCGAAAATTATACAAACAAATTCCTTTACTTACGAAAATTTGTTACAATGACTTTTAGATTTTGTCTGACTTTTTTGAACTTGGAAAATTTTTCAGAATTGATATGACTTTTTGGACTTGAAAAATTTTAAGAAAATTTCAAATATCACCACTTTATGGGCCTGAAAATTCAGTGAGCAAAAGCATATCCTGTGTTTTATAATTTCATGGGTAGTATGGAAACAGCGGGGAGGTCTTTTCTATTACCGGGTTTAGAAAAAAAATGAAAACAATTTTCTTATTGGACTTGAAAATTTTCAGAAATTCTCGACTTTTTGAACTAGGAAAAAATTATTATGTATTAGCATAGCGATGACCAACCCTATAAAAAATGACACAAAATTCCGTCACGCTGACTTTTAGACATTTTGTCAAACTTTTTTGGATTTAGAAAAGTCTCCAGATTTCCACTGACTTTTTAAACTTGGAAAATTTCTGGAATAATGCTGACTTTTAGACATTTTGTTAGACAAACAATTTAGACTTTTTAAACTTCTTTGACATCACAACTTTCAAATATCACGACAACTTTCAGACTTTTTTGGTTTCGGAAAATTTCAACTTTGTAGATTTAAAAAATTTCAAGAAAGTTTAAATCAGACGTTTTGTCAGACTTTTCCGAATTTGGAAAAATTTTCAGATTTCTATTTACTTTTTGTACTTAGGGACATAGCCTATGGTGTAAACTGACACAATGTATCTATCTCAGCGTTCAATAGCGTTACCCGGCCGTAATATTTATCACTAATACATCGATACTATATAATGATTATTCTTGGAGATTAGTTATCAATTTTATTTCAAGAAAAGTGTTTTTGAATATTTTTCCATTTTTATTTTCCAATTCGTTTTTCGTAATTTAAAATATGAAGACCAAACGAAAGTAACTAATATTTTGTATCGTCTTGAAAAGCATTTCTTTCCGAATCCAACGGTGTATTTGATATTACAAATCTTTAATTTGCATAAATCATAATGAACTTTAAATGTACCAAGACCATCTATTGTAAAGTGACATACTACTACTTATATTTTGCCATGGACTTGAAAAATTCAATGAACAAAAGCACATCCTATGTTTTATAGTTTCATGGGTAGTATGGAAATGTTGTTAAACTTTTTTGGACCTGGAAAATTTCTGACTTTTAAACATTTTGTCAGACAAACACTTTAGACTTTTTGGACTTGAAAATTTTTAGAAATCACGCCAATTTTCCTGAATTTTTTCAGACAGATTTCTTGGACTTGGAAAATTTCAGAGATCATGCGGATTTTCAGACATTTTGTCATGCTATTTTAGATTTTTTGAACTTGAAAATTTCACAAATTCTGAATACATAATTCGATTTAAAAACATTTTATTAGGTGGTCAGTTAACTTCCTTGACTACTTCGCTTCAATTTGAAACATTTTTGATGAATTTTGATTTGTGTAGATCAACGCTCATTAACATTAATCGATTTTATGCATTTGACAGCTCACATCAGTGACATAGGTCCGTTAAATTTCAATCTATTTTCATATATTTAACTCAATTTGATTCATTTGAAACACTTCATAAATTCTACTCGATTGTTTTAAGTTTGAAAGACCTTTTACCTCTCGAGAAAATGTCAACCACCGCAGCATTTACCACCCACTGCGATAAAAGCGCAGATCTCTAAAAAATATGGGTTAATTACTCACTCGAGAGTACAATAAACTCGGCGTTGACGTCGACGTCGTGTCAACTATACATTATAATGACCTTGAAGGGGGTGTCAAGTAAGTGAAACAGAAGATTGTGAATATATCTACTGTCGAGAGATTAGAATAAAAAATACATAGAAGGAATAAAGCTATGGAACCCTGTATACGAGTAGATGAGTGTGTGCTGAAAATAAAGAACCGAAATTACCAACGTTAAATAACGACCATCGCTATGCAATCTGCAATAAAAAGTTAAGAACCGTGGATATTTGTATAATGAACCCCGCCCCGTTTCTTCTTCACTCATTTCATCGAAATTTTCTTTCTGTCGGGTGTATAAGACCTATAAAACAGCACATTATCGTCGAAGACATCGATTAAAAAAGTGAATATTTTTTCCTCGAGCGAGTATTAATTCCACAGAAGATTAATCCCGCCATTGCGACGTACGTTGAAAATTAATACCAGTCTGAATCTAGAACCTTATAATAGAAGACTCAATTTGCGAGGGTCGAGGGTAATACGAAGATGAAAACTCCAATAAATTAAATTTACCGAGTGCGAGCGTAAATGATGAGGGGGTGGTGAAAACGTATACGAATGAGGAAGTGCATCAATAATAATAACAAGGGCGTAAATCATGACGTTTTGTGGTTTCGAACCCCTTATAAATGTCACAGAGAGGATCGTTAATTGACACTAGGATTTTTTGGCATAATCGATGGAGGCCTTGTTATCGGAATCCATGTGTCCTCTTTGTTTGTACGAAGATATTTCGAATTCATTATTGAAATCTAGTCAATTTTTACCATCTGTGATATCCATCATGATTGCTTATTTTTTCTATGTCGGGCCAATGCCTTCTATTTCAAGGGATTGTGGTCATAGCTCATAGGTACTTGATTGTATGATTTTTCGCTATTACAACTAAAATTTGAAAAAAAAAAAACACAAAAATAATTTTGAGAAATGAGATTCGTTCTAAAATTTTTTCCAAACTTTTGAATAATTTTTTAATATTTGTAGTATTTGAATTATCATTGAAAATGTTGAAAGTTTCAGAAAAACTATTATATTTATTGTAAAAGTGATTGAAATGTTGTAAAAACTGTTGAAATTCTAATAAAAATCATTTTTAAAATGATAAAAATGGTTTTAAAAGCAAAAAAATATAAAAGCGGTTGAATATGTAGTTGAAATTGTCCAAATTATTGTAAAGTCAATGAAATTATAATAAAAAGCACAGAAAATTATTAAAATTGTTGAAAAAAATCATTAAAATTGTTAAAATTTTCATTAAAATCAGTAAAAATGTCGTAAAAACGTTCAAAAAATCATTAAAACTGTCGAACATTTCGTTAAAATTGCTAAAAATTTCTTAAAAATTGATACAAAAGTCGTAAAGACGGTCAAAAAATCTTGAAAATAAAATTTTCAGATTTCCATTGACTTTGAGACATTATGTCAGACTTTTTCGGAATTGGAAAAAAAATTTTAATCAGCAAAAGCATATCCTATGTTTTATAGTTTCATGGGTAGTATGGAAATGACGGAGACTTTTTTACTGACTTTTATAACAAATTTGACAATTTAGACATCATTTTTGACGACTTTTATTGTCTTTTAAACTATTTTTACGATTTATGGCATTTATGTTCATAAATCATAAACCATTTTAACGATACATATTTTCACTTACTTTTATGAAAAATTTGACAATTTCAACAGTAAGCATTTTTTAACGATTTTAATGACTTTTTTGGCAGTTTTAACAACGCTTTCATTAGTTTTTATGAAAATTTCAATTTTAACGATATTTTTGACGGTTTTAATAACTTTTGGACTATTTTTTTATCATATTTAAATGGTTTTTATAAAAATTTTAACGTTTTTTGCGCTTTTTGTCAAGTTTTAATCATTTTTTGACCATTTTTACGACATTTTTATATATTTTTTTTGACTATTTTTACGATATTTTTACAACTTTTTTGACAATTTCCACAACTTTTACATTTTTATCAATTTTTATGATTTTTTGAACATATTACAATCATTTTGATAATCTTTATGGATACTTTCAACCTTCGTACGAAGTTTGAACTGCTTTTACCACATTTTAAACAATTTTCAGTGAATTCCATTTCTTGATTTGACTAAATTCGCTGTTGGTCCTATATTTGGGACCAGGGTGACTAAATTCGAATTTTAAATTATCGAGGCTTTTTAAAATACTCAAGTACACGACATTGTGAGGTCGATCACCTCGACATTTATGAGCAGGCCCTATTCATTAAATTTTGAGCTCAGAGACAAACAAATTTATAAGCTCTTCTTTCGTGTTCTCCCATTAAAAAAATAAAAGGACAACAGAATTATATTTTACTTTTGTAATAACGAAGTTCGAAAAATTCATTTTGTCAGAGCGAGTTACTGGCCCAAAATAAACCCTAACAAATTTGAATTTTTTTTTATTTTTACCTAAATTTTAAAGGTCTAGGTAAATTTAAAAAAAAGGAGATTTTTTGTTTCCAGTTTTTAAAAATTGATATTCTCAATTGATGATCAGTTCAAAACAAAAATTAGAGTGAAACTGCCAACTCTGTAATGAAATGGCCTTTTATTTGTTATAATTCATAAAAATACGTAACAAAATATATGTGTAACAAAATGCATTCAATTTTATCGATAGCGTCACAATTGTTGAAATAGTTCTAACTTTGCTTGGTCAACTTTTTCAAGAGTTTAAACGTTTTATATTCGATCAATGAAAAAAAGTTTCAACGTAAAAGTGAAATTTATTATGTTACAAAAAAACAATGTAAGTACAAATTCTACGTGTAAGCAATTATTGTACCTACTTATTTATAAATGACTTTTAAATGATGGCGAGAGAATAAGAAAAGGAATTAAAATTTTTTTTAACATCATTCATTAAATATTTCATAATTTATATTTTTAAAATACATTTTCAATTATTATTCTTCAAATTTTAATAACTTTAAAAACAATTGAATAATACAATGTAGATAATTTCTTCATCTGCTTGAATTTTTAATTTAATTGAACCCTCTCTCTAATTCCGCATTAATCCCTTTCAAGGTCCAAATAGGTACCTAACTCCTAAGGATTGTGATGCGAATGAGACAGGAGTGTCAGTATCTTGGCATCAAATTATACAATACTTACTGTAAATTTATGTACGAGATGGTAAATTATATGATATTTTAATTTATTAAAAACTCTCCAACGAATGTACCTAATTCATTGAAAATAAGATTTTTATTTCACGTTGCTATTTTTTTCCATTGAATATTCATCAATCTGCACATTATTAGATGGGCAAAGGGTGATGTAACTTACCAAGATTTTTTCCTTTCGCTGAATTCGCAGTATTGCCATCGAAGTGGACTCGTATTTGAACAAAAATCTGAAATTTTATATTAGTTGTATCAATAACGAAGTTTTTTCCCATTTGTTTGTTTCAGGTAACGATGAAATTAGCATTTTTGCTTGATTGGAGTTTCTCTTCGGAGATTCGGATGGTTCGAATAAGGATCGTGTAGCTTTTTATTATTTAATGTAATGTAGAATTCGAAAAATGAGCAGCAAAGGTACCTACTTTGCTTTTATCGTCATTAAAATACTATCAGTTCAGTTTAGGGAAAAAAATCTTTACTCCGGAGTAATTATCACACGAGAGTATAAACTATATAAGCTCGTGTTTCAAAACTATGCACCATACGGAGATACAAATACGAAAACGCGAACAAAAGACCTATATATTATGTAAAAATGGGGCGACGTAAGCGATAACCGAGTTTACACGCAGCGAGAGGGATAATTAGTAGTATCGAAAAACTGAAGCAGGATAAAATTGAACTTAATAAAAGTATCGGGTGCGAGGAGTCAGGAGTGCGAGAGGTGAGTAGTAAAATTAAGTGGAAAAATTTATAATCTGCAGGAATTGTTTAATTAGAAGCCAATGTAGATAAGCTTTTACATAATGAGCGTAAAACTTGTGTAACATTTCACTCGGCAACACACTTTGTTCATGAGTTAATATAAGATGACGACGAGAAGGGGATGAAAAAAGGTTAAACCCGGTGAGAAGATCGGAGTGCGCGGTATAGACCTGCAATTACAACTTAACAATAAAAGTTACTCAAGAACCACCTCCTTTTTCCTGTTGGAAAATTATCCCCTTTAGTCGTACACAATCGCATAATATCTAGTTGAACGCAACAACTCTCTCTCATTTAAGAAACTTCCGTCGTCGCAACGTCGTCTTCGGCATAGAGGTACAAGCTACAAGCACAGAGGACTGTGGCATGAGAGAGAACGCCATCGCTATGCCATGCCACGCCGGAGAATAGATAAAACATCTTAGCGTCGGTGCGTTTTCCTCTCTCCGCTCGTATCAGTTTTATTGTTATTTACGAAGTTTCCAATAAAATACGAGCAACTTTTCATTTCCCCAGTCATAAAAATTATTTTCTGGAAAACGCCATTGTTGTAGTTATTTTGCTCGGTAAGCGTTTAATTGGACGTTCGTTATAAGTTGCAAGGTGCCGAACTTGGAAAACTTTTAAAGAGGGTGAAATTGAAAGAACAATAACGTTAACTAATGATAAAAGCTCTTAATTGTTACACGAAACTTTTCCTTTTTTATACCGTAATGTGCAACAACACTCAACTTTTTCGTAGCCTCTGACGAAAGAAAAAAAAGCACCGTCAAATGTCTTAAGACGTCGCTCTATCTATCGTTAACGTTGAAATATTGTCTACGAGAATTTTTATATTATCGTCAAAATATAAAGATATTGTCCAAAGTGTTAACATCTAATTACCTTCTTTTTTTCTTTTTTTTAAACCTTGCTACGCTTTTACCGCCCAGATTCGTAGCGAGGCACAAATAATGCTAGATAATTAATTAACTCGAGTGTACTCGTTGTTTTTAGCGGTTATTCAAATTTATACTGTTTAGTTTTAAACGGTAGCCTTTTTGTGGGTCAAATAAAACTGAGTTTATTGCTGAAATCATTCTGTCTGTTTGTTTGTGAAATTTGTGACGCGTTAAAATCGTGGATTTTCTTGAAAAACTGTTAAATTTCAAGCTTTTGAATGTAAAAAGAAAATTAAATGTGGAAGGGTCTCGTGTTTATTACACTACGTAGTGTATACTCGCTTCACATCGATCATTACAAATTCTTAATTATTTAAAAAAGTAATGAAATGTTTTTGGGGCAAATTTTAATGATTATGATGAAACCTGCGATTAATTTAAGAAATTGGTTTGGAAAAAATCATAAGAAGATGTGAAATTCTGTTGAAATGGTTAAAAATATCTTGAAAGTGTTTAAAATAGAGCAAAAATTATTAAAATATAAAAAATTGGCTAAAAATTGACAAGTCACTAAAAATTTTATGTAATAATTTACATAAAATTTTAGCCAGTAATTTACCATACTTTTCCAACATTTCTATAATAATTCTTTGAATGAAATTATTTCATTTTCAAAATTATCAGAAATATTGGAAAAGTTGTTCAAGACTTCAAATGTAAATCATCGCAGATATATTCTAAAATATAAGCATTGGACGAAATGTAATGAAATTATTGAAAATTTTGTGAAATTTGAATTGAATATCGTGAAAACAGTTTGGAATATGTTGAACATTTTTAATGTAAACATCACGAACACGAAAAATTGAAATTGGACGATTTCTCATAAAAATATTCCTAAAATTTATTACAAATGTAATGTGAAAACTATCTAACTAGAATATCGTGAAATTGGTTGAATTTTTACAGTTTTACAGTATCTTTTTACAATTTAATGACATTTTGATCGGTTTTCAAGACTTGAATTTTTTAACAATTTCAATCATATTTTCAAAGTTTATAAATTTTGAAAATAATATTAACTTAATACATGATCGGTTTCAGTTGAGAGGGATTGATTGGGGGTATAATCTCCCCCAGTGCCAAAAAAGGACAATTTAATAAAAAAAAATCAAGTAATAAATATAATGCATCAAAGTTGAACGGGAAAATTTACGAAATTGTTGGCCTTTTTTATTGGAAAATCTGGGAAATTTTGCATTTTGAGCAGAGATTGGCAAAATCATTCCCAAAATGATTTTGAATCAAAATTATAGAATCATTTTCGAAATACTTAAAAATTGTGAAAATTATCTTATAAAATATGATTCAAAATCATGTTTTAAAACTCAGATTTCCTTTATAATGGCCTCGGGTGATGTCCTTTGATGAGAAAAAGTTTTCCAGAAAATTTTGACTCCTCCCCTCCCCCCCTTTATTGATTTTTGGCTCTTTTTATTGCAATATTTTCAGGAATTTTCAACATCGGTGAAAATGAAGAAAAATTGTCGTTCTTTGGCACGAAGTTATCTACATCTCGTAGTGGAGTATTTACAATATATTTTTTTCAACTTTGGTTTATATCTTCATGGTTTTTTCGTCATTTGAACTTTTCACTCGTAAAAAATCCACGAAAAGCGAAGAGCGGCCAATTGTTAAGAAATTTGTTTTTTTTACGTAAAATTTCCTAACGTGTTCGGTTTTATCGATTTCGCTGTTCTAAGGACCAAAAATTGCAAAAAACCTTGAAGAGAAGTTGTTTTAGTACGTTTTTTCAATAGAAATATGAATTTTCGTTGATAAATTTAAAAAAATGATGAAACAGATTTCTGTATCAATAATAAACCCCTTATGCCTTACCCATTCCCGAAAATTTGTGGGCTTCGTAACCCGTTCAATTTGCAAGTTGACAAAATTTTGAAAAAAACATTTTTTGTAAAGCTTTTAGACCTCTACAAAATGAGCTAATGATGGTTTGTCTAAATCCAAAACTGAAAACATGGAATACCATTTCTTGAAAATATGAAGAAAAAATTAAGTTTCAAGAATACATGCCACTTTTTATGTTTTAAATGGCTGTAGCTCCTTCAATTTTAGGGTTAGGCAAAGTATTAATAGCTCATTTTGTAGAACTCAAAAAGCGCTACAAAAAATGGCTCTTACAAAATTTTGCAAACTCGCAAATTGAAGGAGTCTATGGAACCTAAAAATTTTCAAATCATTGTAACTCCTTCAATTTTAGAGTTAGGCAAAACATGAGTACCTAAAATTAATTTTATAGAGCTTTAAAAAGTCCTACAAAACAGTTCAAAAAAATTTTCTTTCTATATTATCAGCGGAGTTACGACTTTCTGAAAAAATAAAATCATCTTCATTAGTGCACAATTTTGTCCCTTCAAATTTTAACGTTGACAAACATGCATACACCTGTGTGGTTTGGGTAGATGCATCTCTGGTTTGAAGGCAGTACACTTCTACCGAAACACCCTGTACAGAGCTGAGCGAGCCAACTCGAAATTCGTCGCTCCACAATGAAAACGAGTTTGTGTTTATTAAATAATTTTCATTGACATTTAATTTTATTTCATTAATTTAGAAGAATTCAACTTTCCGTTTGTTCTATCTCGTTGCAGCTGGTAAATATTTACTTTATATCTCCCCCCCCCCCCAATGGCCAACTTGTTTTTAGCATTCTCTCGCTGAACAGGTTATAGAAATGGTACGCGTACTTTCGATAAAAACTATTTCTTTTTACGCGAGAATCGACAAGTAGATAACAAAATTTTTCCACTGTCGAAATGACGTTAGATCGGCGAAACCTGTATTCTCTATCTATATAGATAAAATTCTCGACGAAACGTTATCTAATTGAGTTAATTATAATATATGAAATTGTTTTATAATGTAAGAGACTGAAGGTACCTAATTATTCAAATTTCAATTTGAAATTCTGCATCAAAGATCAGAACTTGAAGAATTTGATAAAAATGATGAATATGCATGCCACAGAACTTCTGGTTGTAAAATAAGGTAGATAGATACAAAAGAGTTTGTAAAAACTTTCAATGATGTACTAAAAATTTAATAAATTTCAATTCAAACAATTCGTCTCGCATGCACTCCGCACAAAATTACACTACTGGCAGCACTGCAATGATATATCACACCCCCGTTCTCAGAATTAGCGCGGATGTTCCGATAAAATGGGGATTCTTGCAATGATGATTTTTAGGGTTTTGCTCGAAGAGCGAAAACCCTATTGCAATCACTTTTTCTCCTTTTTTCAGATTTTCAACCCATAGCCAATCAGCGAACGGCTATTTTCAGTAAGCCAATA
>FIZU01037343.1:0-15018 GCA_900064475.1 Pseudococcus longispinus
AGACATTTTGTCAGACTTTAACTTTTAGACATTATGTCAAACTTTTTTGGACTTGGAAAATTTTTCAGATTTTCATTGACTTTTAGACATTATGTCAGAGTTTTTTGGAATTAGAAAAAAAAATTTCAAATCAGCAAAAGCATATCCTATGTTTTATAGTTTCATGGGTAGTATGGAAACGACGGTGACTTTTTGTAAAATTTCCATTATTGCTATGCAAATTTCGGCAATTTTTCGACCATTTCTACGATATTGTTACCGATTTTTATGGCAATTTCAATCATTTTTGCAATGTTTTCAGCAATTTTCACAATTTTTTACAATTTTATAACGTTTTTGATCATTTTTATGGAAATTCTCAACGTTTCTACAAAATTTGACTTACCTACTTTAATTTTAGTTCTCGTAATTTCGCTGAATTTCGTTTCTTGATTTGTGACTAAATTCGCGATTAAATCGACACTTGGCCGTTTCGTCCTTTTTCGTGATATTTTGGAGATTTCCTAATACTCTCATAATTTTCCATCAATTTTTAAGGTTGTTTCGGTGTTTTTGATTCCAAATTCAATGTTCGAAAAGCTCAATTTATCATCGAGACGATATTGTAGAAAATCTTCAGAAAAATCAATCAAAATGTTGAACGTTCGATAATAAATGATTCATAGACGAATCGAATTCTACATTATTGAGGAAGAGAGGCTAATTTAAAAAAAAAAAAGTGACCATTCTTGTACTTTTACGACTAAAACAGCAAAATTTGGCCATTTCGAGAGCAAGCTGCTTCCTTTTTATCAATCAACCAACTAACCCGAAGCATTGCCCTACTTGAAAATTAAAATCTGCATTGTTGAAATGCTTCATAAATGCATTTGGTCGATCTTCGCGTGCATAATTAATTACACGACATAACCATAATTACGATATATTTTTTAATGCATGCTCGTTGTTACGCGGTATTGTATGATATGGTATTAACACGTCGATGTGTTTTTTCTCTTTTTCTGCTTTCAGGTAGCCATTAAGATAATTGATAAAACGCAACTTAATCCATCAAGTTTACAAAAGGTGAGTTGATTTTCGCAACGTAATGCACGATGCATGCGAATTACTCGGGTATTAATCGTATTGATATGATAATTTATAACATCTGTGTAATACACATGCTGATTCGATAAGTAGGTAAATCGTGTACGAGTGAATTGGTTTGTCGCGTAATTCGACGATAAAACGCCGAGACGTGTGATATGAAAAGTTGCCGGATTCGATGGTAAACATGTAAGAGATTTTGCGATGTAGTCGTACTCGTATTTCCTCGATTTGGTTGAAAGCGTGGCTAACGTAAATGCGAATTGGAAGGTCTTCCTTTTTGGTTAGAAGTGTGAACCGTGAAGAGTTGGCGAGATGTGATAAATAGTGCGATGCGATTCGGCGAGGAAGACGTGTCCGTTTCTCTAGGTATGGTAAGGTACTGGCGAATGATGAATTATGGAAAAGTGTTTCGAGCTTTGTAGTATTTAATTTTTGTAAATTTGTGGAACACTAATGGCGAAAATTAGCAGTACGATTTATTTAGGCGAAGTATGGATGGATGTGTGTACTGTGTGCTATTTCTGGTGCAAACGAATCATGATAAAGATGTAATAAGCGAATGTACGAAGAGTAATTTGGAATTGTATGTGGAAAGTAGAGTGGCCGCTTATCTGTATACGAACAGACGTAAGGTAATGAGTTCTCGAGTATTATGTGGCCTGGCAATGGAGCGAATTTCAGCCGCCTCTTTTTTTTTTCTTCCTCGAACCTGGTACGTAACAATGGCCGGCTAAATGTCTCCCAGTGTGTAACAGGTTGTTTCGTATATGTAGGTAAAGTATATTTCGATTACGATTACGCTGTAATAATGCTCGGTTTACCAGATTTGATTATTATAATGGCTAAGGAAAAATTTATCGTGGCGTTACGTAAAGTGTGTCGTCAAACGGTGCGATGTGATGGTGTGATCGAAGTTCGCTCGATGGATTGCGGAACGATTGGCTGACTGGTCGTGATAAAGCTGCGATTTTATTGTCATTTTCCAATTATCTTGGACGTTGTGGTGTTGGTGAGGTTTGTTTACGTCGATTCGAAAGACGACCGATATTGCACGTATTGCCAGTGTGTCGTAATAGGCGTCGTATTTTGTATTATTCAAGCGATCGCTCGGTCAGTTGTAGACGTGAAGACGATATCGATATGAAATCACGACCTTTGTATTTATTATGTTTTTATTATCTTCGTGTTTGAGGCAATTATCAACGGCCGACGGGGCAATTGAACCGTATTTGTTTGGATATTTGGAAATGTGTATTGTGTGTGGGAGAATTCAAATCTGATATGATAAGATAGATATTGGAGAATTACGCATTATTTTGTCTCGAGTTGGGCTGATTAATGAGACGAGCCGAGGAATGATTCGAAAATATGGAAAATAAGTGGAAACGTGTTCGATTTTATATGAATTGTCATCTACATCGATATCCTGTCTGTTTTTGAAGAATCGAATTGATACTGGAGTAAAAAATATGGAAAAAATTGAGCTGCTTAGAAGACTTCGAGGCATTGAAATTTTCAATCGATTGAATCAATTGTTTCATTATTTGAGTATTTTGGAAAATTGATCTTGAAAATCGCTAATTTTTCATGGTGTCTCAACAGGTCATGGAAGTCGTGGATTTTAAAAAGAGATCATAGAAAAGTCATGAATTACGCAAAAAAATGACTAGGTCCTAGAAAAGTCATGAATTTTTGACTTTTTATTGGGCAAAATTCGGATTGAGTTATCTTGAATTTTTTTGTGTTTTTGTGTTTCGTTTTTTTTTTTCTTGGAAAGTTGAAAAAAATTTCCAGAAAAAAAACATGATATGTAAAAAAATCATAGAAAGGTCATGGATTTCCAAAAAAAATCAAGTTAGACACCCACTGAAGGTCAAGTCATGAAATCACCTCGAAATCTGCTTTCAAGAATCAAAATACGTCCAAAAAATCCAGCAAACTGACAATTTATTCAAAACAGAAATAATTTTTTGGCGTGTGAAAAAATTCTATGCATAGCCAATTATTTGTATTACAATGCATGTGGATGATAAAAAATGATTTTTTGATGGGGTATAATTTTACGCATAATACGAAAAGGTGTCAACGGAGTCGTGGAAGTCATGGAAAAATCATGGATTTTTGACTTTTTATTGGATAAAATTCAGATTGTGTTATAAATTAATTTGATTTTTTTTTTTTTTTGTGAAGTCAAATACAAAAATTTTCTAGAAAAATAAACCATATTTTGATATGTCTGAAAGGTCATGAAAAAGTCATGAATTCAAAAAAAAATTCAGAAGTACACCCTGATTATGAAATCGTTACGAAGTCATGAAAAAGTTGTGAATTTGTTTCAAAAAATTTGTTAGACACATATTTTTGGTCAATTTTTGCAATAATATCATTTTTTTGAAGTCTTTCGACGTCGATCGATCGAATCGATCTTTTTCGAATGTGTTTCGATTTGAAAATACTAATTGTAAAAATGATAGCCTTAGGTAATTTCACCATTTTTTGGTAATTTTTAGTAATGAATTGATTATTTTTTGGAATTGTATTTTTACCATTGAAAGTTTTTTAGTTCGATTGAGTAATTGATTCTAGAAGTTCGATCGATTTGGATAAATTGCTTTCGAAATCGATGTTATTAGGTGTATCACCCTTTATTCTGAACTTATTTTGAAAATTTTCTCCAATCTTGATTCGAACTTTGTAGAAATGGATTGTTATCGATTATCGAATTTGTCGGCAATCGATTATCGAATTTGATTAGTATTGATTATCGAGTTCAATTGCATCCAATTCTTAAATTTGATTGTTATCAGTTTTCAGATTTGATTACGATCGATTTTAGAATTTGATTGTAATCGATTTTGGAATTCGATTGTAATCGATTTTAAAATCAGATTGTATTCGATTTTGGAATTCGATTGTAATCGATTTTGGAATTCGATTGTAATCGATTTTAGAATTAGATCGTAATGGACTTCAGAATTCGGTTGTAATCGATTATAAAATTACATTGTAATCGATTTGAGAATTCAATTGTAATCGATTTTGGAATTCAATTGTAATCGATTTTGGAATTCGATTACAATCGATTTTGGAATTCGATTATAATCGATTTTAGAATTCGATTGTGATCGATTTTAAAATTTAATTGTAATCGATTTTAGAATTCTATTTCAATCGATTTTTGAATTCGATTACTATTGAATTTCGAGTTTGATGGCATTCAATTTCCAAATTTAATTGTTATCAATTTTCAGGTTTGATTACGATCGATTTTAGAATTTGATTGTAATCGACTTTGGAATTCGATTGTAATTGACATTAGAATTCTATTGTAATCGACTTTAGAATTCGAATGTAATCGACTTTAGAATTCGATTGTAATTGATTTCAGAATTCTATTTCAATCGACTTTTGAATTCGATTACTATTGAATTTCGAGTTTGATGGCATTCAATTTCTAAATTTAATTGTTATCAATTTTCAGGTTTGATTATGATCGATTTTAGAATTCGATTGTAGTCGACCTTCAAATTCGATTGTAATCGACTTTCAAATTCGATTGTAATCGACTTTCGAATTCGATTATTATCGACTTTCGAATTTGATTATAATCGACTTTCGAATTCGATTGTAATCGACTTTCGAATTCGATTGTAATCGACTTTCGAATTCGATTGTAATCGACTTTCGATTTCGATTGTAATCGACTTTCGAATTCGATTGTAATCGACTTTCGATTTCGATTGTAATCGACTTTCGAATTCGATTGTAATCGACTTTCGATTTCGATTGTAATCGACTTTCGAATTCGATTGTAATCGACTTTCGATTTCGATTGTAATCGACTTTCGAATTCGATTATAACCGACTTTGAAATTTGATTGTAATCGGTTTTATAATTCGATTTCAATCAATTTTTGAATTCGATTGTAATTGGTTTTAGAGTTTGATTGCATTCAATTTTGAATTTGATTGGTATCAATTTTCGATTTCGGTTGTACTGGGTTTTCACTTTTGAATACTATCGATTATTAGAATTTGATTGTAATCGATTTTCCAGTTCGATTGCTAATTGCTATTGATTTTGGAATCTGATTGTTATCAATTTTCGATTTCGATTGTCATCGATTTTCGAGTTTGATTAGGTACTATTAATTTTAGAATCTGACTATTATTTTCTACTACCTTCTAATAGTCGTTAAATTTATCTATTTTTGATGATGTTGAAATTGATTCTCGTCGAATATAATTCAATTCACGGTAAAAAAAAAATGCGAAACTGGTTCACGCCGTATGCTTATTTTGGACATCTTTGGCTTTGACCAATTCTCTTTGAATATGTTTCATTTTGATGAACTGATCGACTATACTCCTCGTGACTCGTCTCATATCAATGAATATTTCAAACCTTCGATTCATTATCTCGTACCTGAATAAGAACTCAACGTGATATATTTCATCGTCGAAGCATATTACGAGGGACCCTACCCAAATACGTACCTATTTTATGGCACGAAATTATAAAAGACTAAAGGAAGAGGAACTTGGCAAGGATTGGTTTCCTATTTGAAACTAAACGTAGGTACATGTACTCATCGTGTACATAGCTAACTTTATTCAAGGGCTCCGTTTTGGTTCAATGGCAATATAAATGAATGCGATACCATTTAACCGTAACGACCAACGTGTTATTGATATGAAAGAGCGACAACGTACTTCGTACCGCAGCATTCTGAGCCATTTTTTGTACACCTTCATCATAAAGTAGCAGCTCGGAGACAGCAAAACATATCCGCGTTATTCTCGTAGGTCATCTTAGTAGCCTTCAACTTGAAAAAAGATATTACGAGTATTTTTGCGAAAAAGAACCGCACGTTTGCGTGGGCTAGTAATTTTCTTTGAACGTTGCGTGAAGCATCTTTACGACGAAAGAAGAAAAAAATGACAAAAACCAACATCCCATCGGTAAAGTTTTACGAGCGACGAATGACATTGTGCCAGCAGAGAATTTACGTCCGTAGCCCGGCACTTTACCTCGCCTCGCTGCGAAATACCTACAAAAGTAGAAAATTTCGACTCGTGAATTTCGATTTCACTTTCAAATCATCGATCCGATGTCTCAGATATGGTGATATTTTTAACTGTGACGCGTTTCGTTTTACTTCGGTGTATTCGAATGCTGCTCGATGCCGGCGGAATAGATTCCAGCGTCCTATTATGATTCGGTAGCGGTTTCGTAAAGGTCAAATGGACGATGATCGAGCTGATGCGAGAATTCGTGTAGAAAAACGAACCGAACCAGCGAGCAGAGAATTTGAATAATTTGAAATTCATAATGTTTATCGGAATATAAAAAAACCTAGCGTATTATATTAAACCTATTTTAGGCGTAATTTCCATCGTTCGTGCGATATTTCAAACTCATGCCTTATACATGTGTTTTTTTCGTTTGTTTCAGTTATTTAGAGAAGTTAGAATAATGAAAATGCTAGATCATCCAAATATAGGTGAGTACCGACGCGACAACGTCGACGTTAAAAGAAAAATAACGCTCAAAGTACCGGTATTATTTGATATTCTGCGTGTACCGAGACCGACGACGCTGCCGAGTAGACAAGTGAACCAGAAATGTCAGCGAAAAGTGACGTGCGACGTAAAAGGGAAAGAATTTTGCGCCAAAAGTTCCAAAGTAGTTGGAATTATCTTCTCAGAAACGTCGTATCGCCCAGAGAATGTATCGTGGCATGAAAAATGAAACGAGAACGCTCGACAAAAAAATAAGAGCAAAAAACGTGATACCAAATTGGGTTATTTTATCGAATGGAATGTTAGCAGGGTGTAGGGAACAGGGTGAAAGTTGTTTGTAACGAAATTTATCGAATCAAGAATCAAGTTTCGTTTTTGTCAATTTGATTATTAATTTTACGAATGGAATATGTACGAGGGTTGGTTTGAGGGGTGCGAAGATCTAGTTTGGCGTAGTTTTGGTAGGAAAAATTCAGATTGAGTATGCAAATTGACCACTGGGTGGATATTGTGATTTGGACGATAGAAATTTGATTTTGAGGGTTAAAATTCAAAAATTTACGTTTTCGAAGTTTGGAATTGATTTTAAATTTAAAATTAGGGTATTTTATTAGCCATAAAAATCATATTGAAGTCATTATTTCGATGCTGAGGTCACAAAAAATCGATTTTTTCATCAAACTTGTTAATTTTGGAACGAAGATTAGGTATAAACATAAATGAAGTCATCGGTATTTTGGATCATTATGAAATCGGGAAGGGAGGAGGGTTCGTGTGATTTCAGGTTTCAAACCATAAAAGTCGATTCTCGAGAGTTTAGATTACGATGTTTTAAATGGGTTTTATTGTTTTGAGAGTCGCAAGCTCCGTACCTAATGGTTTGGTTTTTTCTTATCAATATTTTCTCATTTTTTTCTACATAAATGTAGTTGTAACTCGAGAAGGAAGCAATTTGGTGAATTTTTTATTACGACTTGTTTGAAAGAGGATTAAATTATCTTCCGAATGGTACGATTACTTTTCGATTTCGTAGAATTTTATGGCCCACAGCCGTTATTGACGAGATGACGTCATAAATGAAGAAAACTGTTGGAAATCAAAAAGTAATTACATCATTTGAAAGCTTATTTTATCTTCTTTCGAACAGGTTATTATGAAAATTTCGTAAAATTGCTTCCTTCTCAAGTTATAAAAAATTGAATTTGGCTGCATTTTTGGAAAATAAAAGTATAGAGCAGAAGTTGTTGGAAATGCAATGAGCTTTCCTTTGAAAGAAAAGGAAATTGAAATCAAATGATTAGAAGTCGAATAATGGCCTAGTATATTAATTAGAATGGCTGCCATATTGATGAAAAGCTCCCCTGCCAGATAATCATCATAATTATTTTTTACCACCTACAGTTGAAAATCGGTTAAAATCGAATTCTAAAATCGATTACGATCGAATTCTAAAATCGATTACGATCGAATTCTAAAATCGATTATAATCGAATTCGACAATCGATTGCAATCGAGTTCTAAAATCGATTGCTATCGAATTCTAAAATCGATTGCTATCGAGTTCTAAAATCGATTGCTATCGAGTTCTAAAATCGAATGCTATCGAGTTCTAGAATCGATTACTATCGAATTCTAAAATCGATTACAATCGAGTTCTAGAATCGATTACTATCGAATTCTAAAATCGATTACAATCGAATTCTAAAATTGATTGCAATCTAATTCGAAAATCGATTACAATCGAGTTCTAGAATCGATTACTATCGAATTCTAAAATCGATTACAATCGAATTCTAAAATTGATTGCAATCTAATTCGAAAATCGATTACAATCGAGTTCTAGAATCGATTACTATCGAATTCTAAAATCGATTACAATCGAATTCGAAAATCGATTACTATCGAATTCTAAAATCGATTACTATCAAATTCTAAAATTTAATGCAATCGAACTCGAAAATCAATGGTAATCGATTTCAAAAATCGATTGTAATCAAATTCGATAATCGATAACATTCGAAAATCGATAATGATCGAATCTAAGAATCAACTGCAGTCCAACACAGAAATCAATTGAAATCAAACCCTAAAATAAATTGCAATCGAACTAGAAAATCTATCCGTTGGATTTGGAACCCGATTTTCAGCATGAATAAATTTTTATCAGACAAAAAAAATCTTTTGAAACGTAAAAATCTTTTGAAACGTAAAAACACAGTTCCAAAAAATAATCAATTGATTACTGAAAATCACCGAAAAATGGTAAAATTGCAAATTGCTTCATAACCAGGGCTTTGAATTTTGTGCAAAAAAATCTCAAAATATGCATTTTTGAGCACAAATATGCAAAAATCAATATGGGTGTCTGTGGAAAAAAAATTTTCGCTCTGAAAAAGCTGAACAATAAAAAATTGGAAAAGAATGAAAAATCGAGCAGCAATAATCAAAAAGCAGTTTTTATTCAAATTTGAACTCTTTTTGGTGGTATTTTTTACAGTTTTGCAATTTTGGCAGCAAAAAAGTGCCCAGAAATCAATTACTTCGGGCTGATTTTGGCAAAACCTTTTAAAAAAACGAAAATATGCTGAAATGTGCTCTTTTCATTCCAAAAATATGCAAAATATACATTTTGGGTAGTAATATGCAAAATATTCAGAATGAAATTGGGCTCATTCGTCAGAAAATTTTACTATTGAGATTTTTTGGGCATCTCTCTGGTTTCGTAATGATTGAGAACTAATTGTCAGCTATCCCCTTTGCTCTTCCCTCAATCGTCTGACTTTTCGGGGGGGGGGGGGGGGGGGAAAGGGGTAAAAAATTTTTGGGAGAGGTAAACGGTTGAAAAATTTTTTCAATATTTTAAATCGATGTTTTTTTGGTCTTGAAATTGAATAAACTTTGAACATTGCGAGGAAAAAAATTGTTTAGAATCAGCTGTTTAAAACTTTTTTCTATTTAATCTTTCGAAATCTCGAAGCAGGGGAAAAGGAGAAATAGGTTTGGGCCCACTGAAATCGGTAATTTTGACGTGCTTTCTGTAATCTTCGCTTCTTTATTGTTACAGTTGAATTTTCGAAATTCTAACAACTTGGTGTTTTCCCTCAAGGAGAATTTTCTATTCTTGGTGAAAAATGCCAAATAAAATATTATTCAAAAGTTTGAAACGCAAGTTTGATGGATTGAATTGTGATTAAGGCATATATTTTTATTGACGTATAAGTTCACGCTAGATAGGTACATTTCATTCCTTTGTATAAATTTCAAAAATATCCAAAATTTTTCACTCTGACGTCTACGAATTGAACGTGGGCCGGCTTGTTTGAACTTGGAATGTACTTGGAGGGGAAAAAAATTGCCAGACAACACGACGCGTATTAAATTCATCTTAGGAAAGGAGAAGGGAGGGAGAAAAGAATGGAAATAATTTTTAAAAAGTCGTTTACGAAAATTGGTGAAAAATTAGCATCGCCTGGAACTTGGTTTTTATGCCGAATGAAAGTTGAATGTGAGAGCGGATCGAACGTGCGATATTTCCATCGTGGGAAAAAAAAATCGAAATCGGGGAAGGTACTCGAACGTGAACCCCTTTTGGAGCATTTTCTCGGTCGCGTCGCTCGTTCGAGGTCTAAAGAACGCGAATGAATAACGATAAGCGAAAATAAATTATAATAATTAATTTAAATCTCGTTTGACGCGGCGAGCTCGCGTATAATTTAATATAATATAATAAATGAAGATAACGGGGCACGTTACGTAACACTGGGAGGAAGGAAGAGACGAAAAGACGCCGTCGAGTGGATAGATACTCTTTTCTGCGTTCGTAAGGAGGCCATTTTAGACGTAGATTTGTTCACGGTGCAGCCCCCCTTGGCTGTCCCCCTATCTGATGTCGTCGTAATTAAGATAGAGCGCGGCTCGACTAAACGGCTTGTTATACTCGCGTTTTAAGATATTTATGAAAATTTTTGATTAATTTTAAACGATCGCAGCTTTACAACTTTCTTTTGTAATTAATGCTAATGGTTGTCTTTTTTTTCTGCCCTTCGCAGTGAAATTATTTCAAGTAATAGAAACGGAAAAAACGTTATATTTAGTTATGGAATACGCTAGCGGCGGCGAAGTTTTCGATTACCTGGTGCTGCATGGAAGAATGAAAGAAAAAGAAGCCAGAGCTAAGTTTAGGCAGGTTAGTATCGTACATTTTGACGAATTTTTCGTAACTTTATGCAATATCATTCGGTACTCGAGTGTCGAGAGGCGGTAAAACAAACGCAGAGGATCGCTGATTGATAGCGAAGGCTCAGTTCAGCCTTAGCAGAGTTGCCAATGTCAAGGACGATAGATTGTTTTCAACTTGGACGTGTTCGTTGGGTTTGATTGGATGGCGATATTAAATTATTCATTTGTACCGATGTAGTAATTATTATTGTCGAGTTTGTTTACTGATGTTGCATAATAGTGATAAATGGATTTTTGTCGCAAAGAATTTATCGATTGTAATGCGTATGTTTGCTTTCAGATTGTTTCCGCTGTGCAATATTGTCATCAAAAGAAAATTATTCATAGAGATTTAAAGGTGAGTTGGATTTTGAATTTGAAATATGCCCAATCTGCCTTATTATCTGGGCGAAATGCTAGATGAAGATTCTAACGAGTTTGTTTATTTTGCAGGCTGAAAATTTGCTGCTCGATAGCGAAATGAATATTAAAATTGCGGATTTCGGTTTTAGTAACGAATTTACACCTGGTAACAAATTAGATACGTTTTGCGGCAGTCCGCCATATGCAGCTCCTGAGCTTTTTCAAGGTAAACTACGTGTGTACGGTGGACGAGTAGCTGGATATCGGAACCTGGCGTAGATTGCGATGTTTCGTTCGAAACGAAGGTGTTCGTGAGACTCCTGTACCGGATCGATAATCGTGGCTACGAATCAGGCTTGGATTTTGAATTTTTTTTCTCATGTAGATGCGTAGAAATTGATGCTGGTAGGATTTGGTGGCGTAAGAGAGAGAAGGGATGAAAGTGGAAATTTTGTCGAATTGAGAGTGAAATGACCAGAAGATGGAGATTTTAAGAGAATGGTAGGAATTTGAGATCGCTGTGTTTGTTTTTTAAATCATCGATTGAGGTTGTGATATGAAAACTTGAATCGAAGGTGAAGTTTATTGGAAGATTTTTCCCTGAAATAGGACTGAAGCGGTATTTGTGGAGGGAGAGAGGAATAATTGTATGGAATTAAATGAGCTTTCTATGGTTTGATGGATATTTAAATGAAATACCTATGAGTATGATTAATAACGATTTAAAGGAAGAAAATTATTCGGGGGGAAAGAGGAAGTGAAATTTTTGTTCGAATTCGTCTTTCGAAATATAAATTTGAAAAAATTAAAGAAATATTGTGAATTTTGGAATTCGCCAATTCGTCGTTCAATTTGCCAGCTTAAAATGAGATTTTTTGCGTTTGGAAAATAATTTTGCTCCTTTTCGTTCCTTTTCATTGTGTTCCCAAGAGTTTATACAAGGTGTCTAGTGCTGGAAAAGGTTCCATCTGATAAAATGATGCTAAAAATTGAAAAACTGTTGAAAAAATCGTGCATTTTAGCATAGGATATGCTTTAGCTATGTGTAATTTCGCGGAAAAAATGAGGAAATTTCGTCACGCTGATTTTTAGACATTGTCATATTTTTTTGGACTTTGAAAAATTTTCAGATTTCCATTGACTTTTTGAACTTGGAAAATTTTCGAGATAATGCTGACTTTTAGACATTTTGTCACACTTTTTTGGACTTTGGAAAAATTTTCAGATTTCTGTTGACTTTTTGAACTTGTATAATTTCAGAGATGATTCTGAATCGAATTTCAGTCTTTTTGTCAGATTTTTTTGAACTTGCAAAAGTTTTCAGATTTCTATTGTTTTTTTTGGACTTTGAAAATTTTTAAAGATAATGGCGACTTTTAGACATTTTGTCAGAAAAATAATTTAGGCTTTTTGAATTTTTAAAATTTTTTAAAATCAGGGTAACTCTTTGATATTATGTCAGATTTTTCTGGACTTGGAGAATTTTTGGATTTTCATTGAATTTCAGTCGTTTTGTCAGAATTTTTTGGATTTAGAAAAATTTTCAGATTTTCATTGACTTTTTGAACTTGGAAAATTTTAGAGATAATGCTGACTTTTAGACATTTTGTCAGACTTCTTTGGACTTTGGAAAAATTTTCAGATTTCTGTTGACTTTTTGAACTTGTATAATTTCAGAGATGATTCTGAATCGAATTTCAGTCTTTTTGTCAGATTTTTTTGAACTTGCAAAAGTTTTCAGATTTCTATTGATTTTTTTGGACTTTGAAAATTTTTAAAGATAATGGCGACTTTTAGACATTTTGTCAGAAAAATAATTTAGGCTTTTTGAATTTTTAAAATTTTTTAAAATCAGGGTAACTCTTTGATATTATGTCAGATTTTTCTGGACTTGGAGAATTTTTGGATTTTCATTGAATTTCAGTCGTTTTGTCAGAATTTTTTGGATTTCGAAAAATGTTCAGATTTTCATTGACTTTTTGAACTTGGAAAATTTCAGAGATAATGCTGACTTTTGAAAATTTTGTCGGATAAACAATTTAGATTTGATTTAGATTTATTTAAATTGAAAAATTGACTTTCAGACATTTTGTCCGACTTTTTTGGACTTGAAAATTTTCGAAAAAATTCAAATCAGACATATAATTTAATGAGCGAAAGCATATCTTATGTTTTATGGTTTCATGTGAAGTATGGAAATGGCGAGGACTCCTCCTTCCCCCCCCCCCTCCCGAAATTTGTTACATATAAATTTTTTTATGATTTATTACTTGAAGTGAAAAAATTGAATTGCACTGTTATCTTGTTTTGTTGATGCATTCGACAAAATTTTTCTTTGAATTTGAGCATTTGTGCAAAAATCAAAATCATTCCCAGTTTGCCATTGGTCATGTTCTAATTTCCATTTTACGAGGCGACAAATTGAAGAACGAACTCCATTTTTAGTTCGCAAATGTCTTCTTGGGCTTCGTTTTGTCGACGTTTTTCAACGACACGTACAATTTTTCAAACGTTTATGTTTATGGGCCCAATGGGCCAAGGAAAAGTGAAATAAAAAATGATCTCGTCCAAATATATTCTAGGGTAGGTCAAAAACCGAAAATTAATTTTTTGGATTACAATTCAGCGGAAAAATTGCGTCTTGAGTTTGACAGAAAATATAAAGAAGTAATGAAATCGATTTATATCTTTGAAATTTGCAAAAGGTTTCAATTTTCAAAAATTTACAAAAATTCAATCGATATCGAAAATTTTTTAGAATGGTCAAAAATGATTCGAGTGAATTTTAGAGCTTATTTAGTAACAAACTAGATCAGAAAAAATAATTTTTAAAAAAAATCAACGTCTTAGAACTTTTTTTAATTTTACCATATTTTTATCAGTATTTTTTCCTGTTGTGAAAATTGAAAAAAGTTACAAATGTTGAATTTTTTTTGAAAGAAGTATTTTTTCCAATCTAGGTTGTCGCTAAATAAGCCCTTAAATTCATTTTAATTGTTTTGGAAGGGTTTTCAAATTTTTGATATCTATTAAATTTTTGTAAGTTTTCGAAAATAGAACGCTCTTCCAAAATCGGAAAATATTCTTTTTTCTTCCAAGATATTTTTATAAATTTTAAATCTCTCTGCTGTGGGGAGGGGGAGGGGGAGGGGGAGGGGGGTCTTGAGAAACATCCTGCAGAAATTCTCGAAAATTCCTGCATTTCGATTTGGAAATTTTATTAGCATAATTTCGAGAACTCGAAAAATCAGACCTGGCAAATTTTCTTTTTTCATTTTCGCTTCATTGTTCTTTTTCGAATTTTGAAAAATGAGTCAAGTTCAATTTTTGAATGTAAATTCGTTCGATAATAATCGAAAAATGAAGTCGGGTTCAAACTTGAAAATTTAGACACCTTGTAATTTAATTTCGAATTTTAGACATTTAATTTCTGGTCTCGTTTTGTTCCCATCTCTTCAACTTTTCATATTTTCAAAGTCTTTTCGATGGTGAATTGGAGGGAGGAAGTTCTAGTACTTGGTTTTATGAAAAAGCAAGATGGGAAATACAATTCTGTCATGATAATTCAACTTCCGGTATTTTTGGTTAATCATTTGATGAGATAATTACGATTCGGAGCTATTTAAATTGTATTGTTCATTTTTTTTTATCGATACTCGTATTGCAAAAGAATCCTAATAATTGAAAATCCTGGCAACAAGGTTGATCCGACTCATGGGAAGCCATGTTGAAACATTTATTCGACATTTTTCTTTTTTTCCCCCTTATTAACTCATTCCAAAAAAACCTCTGAAGCTCTAATTGCAGTGATCCTGTGTAAAAATC
>FIZU01037349.1:0-30129 GCA_900064475.1 Pseudococcus longispinus
TTTTGGTTCCATAGGGTCGGAGTTATGCCCCAAAAACCAAAATTTTGGAATTTTTTTACCCCCTCCCCCCAAAAAATTAAAATAACCCAATTTCAACCACAACATCTTTTGCCTTAGAATACTCTCACTACCTAGCCAAAATTTTAATCATTTTGCCCCCATAGGGGGAGGTATTTATTAAAAACCAAAATATGCTATCTCGAGTTCTAATAATCCGATTTTAAATTTGAAAAAAAGTACGGTCGAGTTGTACATATTTTCACAACAGAAAGTTTGTTTAAAAATTTCAAAAAAATCCGCCCGTAAACACCTTCGCAAAGGCGAGTTGAGTTTTTAAAAAATATGCCACGAATGGAAATTTTTTCCTCTATAATTTTCATGCTTACCAATTTTCCTGGGTAACGCTTCGTTCGCGCGAAAAATGGAAAAACGTGAAAATTCGCGAATTCGCAAAAATGGTTAAACTATCGATCGTATCGAAAATCTGACGACACCCTACCAAAAGCAAATTTTCCGGGTTACAATTTTGATCATCTTCGATTTTTGCAAAAAATGCTTCGTTTGCGCAGAAAATCGAAAAATGTAAAATCGATCGTTTGTACGGGTACTATATCTGTGAGTACAAACATTTGTTCTTCGAAAATAACTCGGGAAATATCGGTTTTACTGAAAATTTGGTGGCACTCCACTGACAGAAAATTTTCTGGGCTACAATTTTGGTTTTTACCTACACATTTTCGCGGAAAACGCTTCGTTCGAGAGAAAAATGCAAAAATATGAAAATTCGTATTTAATCGACGGGTCAATTTTAATTCAATGCAATAAATTTTTTTAATAGTGTCAGTTTTCAAAAGTCAAACATTATGTCAGACTGGATTGATCCGACTTTTTCGACTTGGAAAATTTTAGGGATTGTTAGATTTTTTGAACTTTGAAAATGTTTATGTACCTACATCGCCTCAAAATTTTAACAGAAAGAAATCTCAATTTATTCCCCCTCTAATTTTTTATTACTGAGATTTTGAAAAAAAAAACAAGTTGAAATTTAGAGTTTGCAATTTAAATATTTTTGGGCTTCAAACGACCAAAAAATGAAAATTTTCAAATTTTTATAAATAAAACACAAGATGACGAGATTTTAAGAGGATTTTCAATTCGAGCTGAAAATGTGCACAGGAAATCAGCTTTCAAGATTACCGATATTGTTTTTTCAAAAAAATCAAGACTTCTGTGCTAAAATTAAAGTTGAGATGAACATTTTTCGTTCCACTGCACTCTGAAAATTTTCAGCAAACGAAGGACCAATAATTATTACCCTTACCTTGATTTCAACATAAAATTCAAAGATGAAAATTCTGAGAGAATGATTGCCAAGTTGTAAGATTTTTCAAAAATTGCTGTAAAGTCAAATTGTACAAATATTTTGTATATTTCTGCTCGAAAAATTCAGTGAACGAAAATGTTTTCTCAAAAATGCATCTCTGAAAGGGGTTACCAGAATGAACGTTAGAAAGCATAAAATGTCCATTTAATCTTGAAAAAGTACTCGAAATTTTTTTCAAAAAATTCCAAAAATCACCCTTGATACTGTCTACTTTTTTTGTAAGTTTGAAAAAATTCGGTTGAAAACTGTCAAACAGAAATTTTTAACGAAACTCCACATTTCCCCCTCCAGAAGGGGTTAGAGTTGAGATATGGAGCTAAAAATTTTGTCACGTGGGTTATAGACCATAAGTACCAACTTCCATTGGATAATTTCAAATTCGGTGCTTAAGGCCAAATCCCCCCCCCCATAAACCCGGCTATGCTCTTTTCATCATTTGATTTTTTTTAAGCATCCTCTATCATTCAAATTGGCGCCATAAGTTACCAAATTTCGAAATATTGAAGGAGTCACGAAGCTATGAAAATTTTGAAATGCCCTCATCTCTAAATTAATCAAGAATTACGACTCTTGAGATCCCAATTTCTGCCTCTGAAGAAGTTACAGGTATAATGAGGAAATTGAACTCGAATATTGAGTAAATTCTGCCACTTGAAATCGCAGACTCAACAAACCTAATACCACCGATTTATTTTAGACCACAGCATTATGAGGCAGAAGACAGTACACTGCATTCAATACACTTTATGGTCTCAAATGAATCAATACACATAAAACCTCACCATTAACCATACCTTTTTGATCTCGAGAAGAAAGCAAATGTCAAAATATCGAAAAAAAGTTCGCATCTTCCTAACCACCGCATTGGAAACCCCCACACAGCTCATTCTCCTTCTCAATTTACACAAGACACTCGCGACAATCCCCAAATCGTCAAAAACCACCGCGAAAATAAAAAGATTCCTTTCTCAAACACCACGTTCGCTCATTCGAAACGAAAAATACAAATAAAAAATCGCATTGCTAGGCAAATACGAGTACCTACGTCTACCCAACACAGTTCTCACGACGACGAGAGAGAAAAAAACACCATACACAACCGCATTCGGTACACTTCGCTTTATCCGAAGGTGAACATTTTATCGTGAAATTGCTAACGTCGTCGTATTTTCCAATTGCGCGCACCGCGCCCGCTCCCGCACCGTGTCTCAGCGCGAATAAATCGGACCGAGTTGTCGGGGCTTTGGCGAGAAATGGCCAACGACATTGCGAAGGTAATTTTTCAATTATATATTTCTAACCGGCTACTTTTTATACGTTATTAAACGGCGGCTGATAAACGACGTTTCGACCTTTACGACGTTTTTAGGATACCGATTGCAACAAAAAAAAAAAACATATTCGTGGGCGGAATTGGTAAAAATGTAAGTATACGAATAACGCTCGTACTGCAGGACGAAGAAAATAATAGTCGAGTTGGTCGCCACGGTCGCTGAGTAAGTTGAGAGAGAGACAGAGGTACACGAAACGCAGTGCTTCGTAAAATAAAATTCAAGTATTGAAGATCTCCTAGGTTTCTGGAATGCTGAGAGTCAAAATGAGGTACCAAGAATAGAAGTTGATCATTCGATGATCATTTAGAAATCTTCAATGGTCACCTCAGTTGTTCAAAAATTTCCCACCTTTGCTCACATCGAACAATACACACACGTGCAAAGAAAACCTCGTTAAAGGTTCCACCAGCTGGATCAGCGAACGGAGTATTTTCGCACGACGACCTGAGAAGAGCAAAAGGGAGAAAGCTACCTTTGAAAAGAAAATAGAAGACTCACAATTGGCACAAAAGCCCGCTCCTATTTTCGATATACATTATGTACCTACACATTGTTAAAATGTTGTTGAAAGATAAATGAATAGGTACCTATACTATACGTTTTCTCATACTATGGCACCGTTGTCTCCACACCCCCCTCGTCCCAGCTACTTTTGCTGCTGCGCCATCTTGTAGATGTGAAAAACCCAGCACACGTTGCTCTTTCTCTAAACAGACCATATATTTTGGAAAAGTGTACACAAAATACCAACAAGGGATAGAAGAAGCAGCACGTAGATAGGTATATAAATATGACGATAGATTTCTCGCAATAAAATCCCATATAAAATGCCCCATGAATAAATCGGTGATAATCTACAAACCATGAACGCCTTTTTTCGACCCTCGCATCTCTTCCCTTTTTATCAACGAATGAGCATTTAGCATAAAAAAAAAAGAAGGAACATCTTAAACTTATAAAGATGTATTATAATATCTCCCCTCGCCACTAAATTCGTACAACCCTTAAAAATTCATTAAATAAAAACCAATTTAACCTTGGACACGAGCTCGCTAATGAAATGTAAATACTTGCCAGGCTGCGATTAATATTGAAATTACTTTATACTTTCTCCCACATATAGGCTTTTTCATCTCCACCCTCTTTCTCCCTTCTGTATCTTTCATCAGCGAAGAGAACCGTGGCGACGACGTTCCAAAATTTCATTCAATTTTACTAAAAACTTTTAACAACCTAAGCTTTCCTCTTGTCAACAAACTTTTAACGTTTTATGCCTTCGCGACTGGGTATTATACGATGTAGTAATACGCGAAACCGGGCCATTTTTTTTCACTCGTTGCGCGCCAAAGGCTCCGCACACACGATCATAAACACGGACTATTTTATGCGGTCGGAAATCTTTTTTCAGACTTTTTTTTCCCTCTCTTGCAATGTTATTCTAGGTTAATAAAACAGGCCCATTTATGGTAAATGAATTAAGAAAATAGAAAGAACAAGGAAACAAGAATTATTACTGAAAACGTTGTAAAAATCGTCGTAAATACGATGAAAATCGAAGAAAATTCAAAAACTCGGGATCATAAATCAAAAATAAACGTATTCAGCGAGCATATAAATAATAGAATTTTCGATAATATCAAGTCAGAACAGGAATTTACATTTTAGTTTTCGTAATATCCAGAATTTACCAAGAATTACCTTAAATTACGAAAATTACGCGTAATTAACTTAAATTACGGAAATTACGCGTAATTACCTTAAATTACGGAAATTACGCGTAATTACCTTAAATTATGGAAATTACGAAAATTACGCGTAATTACGTTAAATTACGGAAATTACGCGTAATTACGTTAAATTATGGAAATTATGGAAATTACGCGTAATTATCTTAAATTACGGAAATTACCGAAATTACGCGTAATTATCTTAAATTACGGAAATTACCGAAATTACGCGTAATTATCTTAAATTACGGAAATTACCGAAATTACGCGTAATTATCTTAAATTACGGAAATTACCGAAATTACGCGTAATTATCTTAAATTACGGAAATTACCGAAATTACGCGTAATTATCTTAAATTACTGGAATTACGCGTAATTACCGTAATTTACGAAATGTTGACATGGATTACCGTAATTTACGCCAAGTTCGTATCAATGACCGTAATTTACGTACAGCTAGTTTGCAAAAATGACCATAATTTACAGTAAGTTGACATGAATTACTGTAAATTGCGATAAGTTGACGTGAATTACCGTAAATCATGGTAAGTTGACATAAATTACCGTAAAGTACGGTAAGTTGACGTAAATTACTGTAAATTACGGTAAGTTGCCGTAAATTACCGTAGGTTGACATCAATGACTGTGCTTTACCGAAAGCTAGTTGGCATAAATTACCTTAATTTACGGTAAGTTTACACAAATTACCGTAAATTACGATAATTTGATATAATTACGGTAAGTCAAGGTAAATTGCGGTAAATTACGGTAAGTTGAGGTAAATTACTGTAAGTCGACATGAATTGTAGTAATTATCAAAGTGAAAATAATCTTACTCATTTCGTTCATAGTGGTAAATTACCAAAAATCACTGTAAATTGGCATAACTTACTGTAAATTACGGTAAATCGCAACAAATTACGGTAAATTTTGGTAAGTTGGCATAAATTGGAGTAATTATACAAGTGAACATATTTTTTAGTAATTCTGTCCATACTGGTAAAATACTGTAATTATCCAAAATTACCCTTGGAAATCAAGTTATTACGGTATTTATCCGAAAAATGACTGTAAATTACGAGAAATCAGTCCAGATGTTTTTTATTGCTACAAGAATTTACGAGTACTTAATCAGTAATTTTTGTAAATTATCATAATTGTGAGGTGAATTACCAGTAGTATGATGTAAATTACCGTATTTTACGGTAAATACCGTTATTACGACGTCAATCATCACATTTGTAGCGTAATTACTGTAATCGTGACGTAAATCACTATTTTGATCTGGTAATTCGCCCTATTTGTAAGATAATTTACCGTAATTCAGTTGGTAATTACCCAATTAATACGGTAAATTGCAATATAAATTGAAAAAGTTGATAATTTCACAGTAATTTATGGTAAGTATTTCATAATTACAGTTATTTGTTAATCCACGATTGTTTTTGTTCATTTGCAAAAATTGGCCACTGCGGTTGATCCCCCCCCCCCCCCCCCCCCCCCCCCCCGACAAAATGTCTAAAAGTCAGTGTTAGGTAAAAAGCTGTCTGACAATATTCTAATTTGAACTCTTCTTGAAATTTTTCAAGTTCATAAAATAGAAATTTCTCAAGTTCAAAAATTCGTAAAAATTTACCATGTCCAAAAAAGTCTGAAAAAATTTCTGAATGTAAGCGTGATTTCTGAAATTTTCCAAGCCCAAAAGAATTATTGGTCTGACAAAATGTCTAAAAGTCAGCCAAAATTAACGTCGAACATGTTCAAAAACTGATTTAAAATTGCCTAAAACCACAACAAAATCCGACAAAATTCTCATCTCTACTCTTAACCATGTTTGAGCCCCATCGCCCTTCAAATTTCACCACCCCTTTCCTCCATCCTACCTTTCTCCATAAAAAACACTTTCCTCTCCGCGTACTCGGCCCGTATAAATAAATCTCGCAACGAAATTAGGCAACTCTTTGAGCACATCTCAACTTTCGCCGTCAAAACGCAGCGTGCCGTTGCGTCTTGTATGCCGAATCTACATTCTACACATCTAAAACTTCTCGTTTTTAGTTTTTCGGTAAATATTAAAACGCGCCGAGACAAATTCGCCGTTAAATTTGGGAACATTCTCGTTTTATGACGTATTCAACAGCGTATCTTTAGGCGCAAAGATGCGGCATTCGGTACGACGCTGCGTCGTGTTTATTCAACACTCGTGTACTTTACTTTTAGCATCCCTCCCTCGTCTGTATCTGCGTTACGAGTGAAACTGTTCCGAATCTTATTTTAAATAAGCGGCCAAACGACGCGGAAGAAAAGCTCTTCACGGTTGCATAAAATCGAAACAATAGAACCTCCAGCAAAGGCAAAATGAGAGTGGGTGTCGTAAATGTCGTAAAACATATACCTACTTTTTATATAGGTACGCGTAGGTAAGGGTTTACGTCGTTGTAACGTTTATTTTTCCACTGCCGGTGGTTTTTTTCTTCTTTTTTTGTACCTTAGCTAGCGGAGTGGTAATGAAATATGGTTGGGAATTTTTAATTTCTAAACGAAAAACTCATACGAGAAATGCCTGAAGCTTTAGGACCGCGTCTTTTCATTTCGAATTTGCCCTTATTGCATACGAAATTCGTCGTTCGACCTTCGGTATTCTTTTTCGTTCCGAAAAACACGTCATTGGAACCAAAAAAAAACCACAATACGTGATATCAAAATTCAAAGACGTTATTGATGATGAAACCAACATATAACATGTGAATTTTTTTGTACGACTTCCTTGTCAAATGACGTTGCAAAAGAATCTACTCGTATTATTGTATCTTACGAAGCGAAAAAATCATTTCTACTCTCAATCCACACAATGAACTTGAAATTCAATTTGGCTCTATTACTCAGCTCTTTATCGTGAAAATCTAAATCTTTTTCGACGAGTAAATAGGTAATCAGCCTGATTTAAATTGATTCGAATGTGGAACATTATCTCTAGTAAATGATATTTTACATACCAGTTATTCATTCGAGTTGATTCACAGACTACTGCTTGTTTGCCTTCATATCAAAGTGAAAGTACACGCATAATGATCGCCATTTTTCGAATATTATTTCAATGCTTCATTATTGACCAAGTATTTCATTCGAAATTTTCTTAAAAGAAAATTAAACTTTTCCAGGTCATCTCTGAGAATTCCAAATCTTCCATTCATTAAAGCAGAAAGGAATAATGCAATTGTGGGTATGTAATTTTGAATATTTCAACATTTCAGACACCTAACTGTGGCTCTCTTATTAAAAATGTAAATTTTTTATCAAAAAATGTCTTCTGTTCTAGTTTTTTGATCACTCCTTCACCAAGGGATGCAATAGTCACTTTATCAAGTATTCAGCGATTTGAAAAAATGATGGAAAGTATCAAAAGTTGAATTTTCAAAGGCAGTTGAACCGGCAGGTGAACTAACAACGTAGAGGTAATCAGGCACCATCCGTCGCCAATTTTCATGATTTTTGGCAGGGACTAGATACGTTAGGGGGGAGGCCAATTTTCGCGTTACGAAAAGCTCTGGTGTGGTAAGGTCTTAAAATCGCCACTAAGGGGCACAATTTTAGTGGACAACTAGATGCGGTATCGAGGTCCAAAAATTTTCAAATTTAGAACAGAAAAAATTGTAATTTCAATATTTTTTGGCATTTTTCAACTTTTTGGAAAAAAATTTTGAACCATTTTGGAAGAAATTTTCAACTTTGGCACAGACAAAATATAGAATTCGTCATTTTTTAAAACATTTTTGGCATTTTTCTCAACTTTTGGTATGTCAGCTTCACTCCAATGAACTCATTTCGACCATTTTTCCCAATATGTTTTCTATGACGAGTAAATGTGTCATCAGGCATCAAAGTCCAAAAATTTTCAAACTTTGGGACGGAAAAAATCAAAATATCGCCATTTTTTTTAAACTTTTGAAATTTTTCTAGTTTTTTTAGAAAAATTTTCAGATTGGCCGCCAGCCATAAGACATATCCATGTCGAAAAAAATTTCGATCAAAAATGATCTAGTTAAGGCAAGAAAACGGACTGAAAAGACGGTTTTTTGAAGATTCAAGTAAGATACTCCCCGGGCCACTGTAAAAAAAAAAATTCTGAGTTTTTCAAAATGATCTGAAAAATGAGAAAATAATTTTTTTTTCATGCCTGCACCAAAATTGTGCCCTCTGTGGCGATTTGAAATTTTCAAAGTCGATTTCAAGGTCATTGTAGGGGTCAGAAAAATCTGAAAAAATTGCACAACGTTCCCCTTGAGTACCTATACCAACATACCAACTTTGACGAAAATCGATCGAAAACTCCCTGATATAGCATTTTTAAGCTTAAAAACACTAATTTGGGGGGTTCAGCCCTCGGGGGGTGAGGTAAAAGATTCCGCATAAGCTATAAAATTATATAATCGGAAGCCCTGAAAAAAATTTGAAATTCAACCAGAGGTCGATTGACCCCCTTACCACATCAGAGCCTTTTGTTACCCTTACTTGGGCTTAGAGGTAAAAGTGGTTCAAACAATTTCTGTAAAATCGTTAAAACTAATTCATAACTATTCAAAATGATTATATCGGTCAAAAAAGTAAGAAAATTGTTGAAAATGTTATCAAACTGGTTCAAAATTTCATGAAAATCAGCGCAACTTTATAAAAATTGTTCAGGTGGTAAAAATTACTTATCTCAAAAATTTATGAAAATCGTCAAAAAGTCAAAAATCTATACAATAGTTTCAAAATGGTTGAAAATTTCAAAAAAAAAATTCAAATTTTCATAAAAGTTGGTAGAAATATCGTAGAAATCACCAAAAAGTCGTGAAAACTGTCGAAAAACTTGTTAAAATTTTTAGAAAAATCTTTTGAAATGAGCAAAAACATTGAAAATGTTGCTAAAATAGTCGACATTTTTACAAAAATCAGTAAAAATATCGTAACGATTGTCAACAATCATGAAATCCAAAAAAATCTTGTAAAAACTACCACGATTGTCGAAATATTTTTCAAATTTTCCGTGATTTTTTACAATTTTCAAGTTATTTTTTATAGGTGGTGATTTTTATGAAAATTTATGCACATTGCAACATTTTTTCAACAGTATTTCAACTGCTTTTACAACAATTTTCAACAATTTCTATGCATATCTTCAAAAAATTCTCGATACTTTTCATGATTTTTTTGACTTCTTTAATAAAATTTTTTACTGATTTTCAAGGAAATCGCGACAATTTTAGCGACCACTTCTTCTTCAAATTTTCTACATTTTTCAAAAGGATTACGTTCGAAAAAAATCACAATTGTTCTTGAATATCCTGAAATTTTGTTTCAATTTCTTTTAAATTAAAAATTCATGGAAAAGGTAACATCAAGTAACTTTTAAAGAAAATCGATGAAAAAAGTAAACAGTTACGATGCCTGAATAATCGAAATGAAGTATCTGATAATTTATGGAATACTTATCTGACGCTTTAATTTTCCTTCCAGATTTCTCACTTCAACTAACCAATTAATATCATGAAGATACCAGTTTTTTTGGTTATCATTAAAGTTGCTTCAGTCTTTACCAATTCACTTGATGACATCAATTCGACTGCATCACAAAGCAATCTCGACTCGACCACTCAGCCCATCCCCACCATTAATCAAACGATCTCTCAAAATGAGAATATTGAATCAACTGCGACACCCAAAAATACCGAGAAACTTCAGTCACTCAACAAATAACCACAATAACTACACCATCAATCACAATCTGTAGTAATATCACAAAATCCAATGCTATAAATAGTTCATCTACCACAACCCCCATCAGCACTACCAACTCTACCGCCACTATCTCATCTTCCTCCACTTGCAGTGATGATACTGCATCCGGTAATTCAACCATCACAACTCTAGTCGACAGTAATACTCCTCCTACCACTACTACCACATCTTCCCCCATTTCCAGTGATGCTATTGCATCCAGTAATTCAACCATCACAACTCTAGTCGACAGTAATACTCCTCCTACCACTACTACCATATCTCCCCCCACTTCCAGTGATGCTATTGCATCCGATAATTCAACCATCACAACTCTAGTCGACAGTAATACTCCTCCTACCACTACTACCATATCTTCCCCCACTTCCAGTGATGCTATTGCATCCAGTAATTCAACCATCGCAACTCTAGTCGACAGTGATACTCCTCCTACCACTACTACCACATCTTCCCCCACTTCCAGTGATGCTATTGTATCCAGTAATTCAACCATCACAACTCTAGTCGATAACAATACTGCTATCTCCAATACGTCCTCCTCTTCCAACACAACTTTCTCCACCAATAGTTCAACTACCCCAATTCCCACTACCACTACCGTTCCCTTCAACCCTGAAGACTGGCGCAACACAAAAATCCTCACCAAAAAAGGTCTCGACCTTCAGAACCATGCAGACAATTCAACCCAAATAGCTTCCCCAGCCGACGGCGACTTCCAATCATTAATCCGAGACTCCTTATGGGTCGACAAATCACTACTCATCAGAGAAATATGGGAAAATCGACGGGCATGGGACTTGATTATTACAGCTCCACCAAAATGGGGTAAAACCATCAATCTATCAATGTTCAAATTCTATTGCGATCTTTCGTTAGACTCGAACGGAATCGAAACTCCTAGAACCCAGTCAGCCAGCCATCTTCATTTCAACGAAGGTAAAATCGTCTCCAGGAACGATACAATCGAAGATCTGGACGAAGCACCCTTGATATCCGGTTACAATGAGCATCTTGCTGATCACCCAGTCATCTATATATCCGGATATAATCTCAGTATCAACGATGCCCTAGAATCATTCCGAACTATGATACATGAGACTTACCGTCGACATGAAAGTTTCCTCAATCGATTGAACATCGAATGCTCAAAAGACAGCTCCATTTCTCAGAATGTTACCGAATTCTCAGCATTCTACGACCCTCAGAACGTGGGTCAACTGAACGAAACGTATTTAACACAAGGAATACAAATCCTGAGCAGGCTGCTATTCGACACGTACCATCGAAAAGTAATCGTGCTTTTCGACGATTACGACAAATACATACAAAATGCGTATTTCGACACGCCCTCGTTGTCATATAAGCCCGACAATGAGCAAAAATTCGTCAAAATATGGGATACTTTTGTACAAAACACGTTCCAAAAGAACGGGCATCTGGAGAAGGCCATTTTCAGCGGTGTTTTGAAAGTCAGAGATCCGGGATGTCTTCCAGGGTATCAGAACTACTATAACGCTAACGTATTCGACGACGAAGATCTGTTCCCATATTACGGTTTTTTCGAAATAGAATTCGATCAATTGGCTACGAAAAGAGGAATCGATAAAAGCGTAATGGATAACGCCACGCAATGGTACGGTGGATATCGAACCCTTAGTAATTCGAGTCATCAAATGTTTTCTCCGTACTCTGTCGTTCAATTCGTGAACACTCTACAAATACAAAATTATTGGTCGAATTCGAGTTTCACAGAGTTCATGGTAAGACTACTCAGAAGACCGGTATTTTGGCGACGTATTCATGGCATGATTGGAAGTTTCCCCGAGGGAAAAACATTTCGAAGGCGTTATACACCATTCAAACGTTTGTCATTGGAAGATTACGAAATGATTCAGAAAATCAATGAAGCTAAAATCTACTATTACCCTTTAGACGAAGACATCCTTTTTGCGGTATTTGTTTCCAGCGGTTATCTCTCAGTGTTCGAGGATGATCTTCGCCGAGTTTACATTATGACCAAGATACCGAATCGAGAAATTCATACGGCAATCGGAATGCTAATGCGATATGGGCGTAATCCATTTATGGAATATAATTAAAGGCATGATAATCCAAATAAAATATTTTGTACGTTTTTTTATACACATTTCCTCACGTCAGTAAGGAAAGGTGTCAAGATGAACAACGAATTTAATCTCTCGGCGAAGTTTGAAGCATAATTGTAGATTTTTCAAATAATAAGTCTATGAAAAAAAGTTTTTAAAAAACAGTCATCTACACGTTGAAATAATTTTTTGATCAACCTTCCTCCTTACTCAGAATTGTTTGGGGTTTCAGCATGAAATTTCTCTTGAAATGGATCCATAAATAATAAATTGAAAAAAATTCACTTTGATATTCAATTCAGCATTTTCTGTCCAATCCACCCTCACCTCACTGACTATTTTGGGTTCAATTTTGTTGTTTTTTTACCTCTATAATTGCAACTTTTCAAGATGAAAATTCTGAAAAAAAATATCAAAGGATCATTCACACGTAGGAAATTATATTTTCGATTCTCTTCTCACGACCTTTTAGGAATCGTCTGATTTAAAAAACATTCACGTTGATGAAATGAAATCTCCATTAAACACCTCTTTATCATAAAAATCTAAATCTCTTTCAACGAGGAAATGAGTAATCAGCCCATTTAAATTGATTTCAATGTCGAACACAATCTCTAGTACATGATATTTTACATACCAGTTCATCATTCGGTTCGATTTACAGGCTAATGCTCTTTTACCAACATATCAAAGTGAAAGTACATGCATAATGATCGCCATTTTTCGAATATTATTTTTATGCTCCATTACTAATTAAGTATTTTATTCGAAATTTTCTCAAAAGGAAATTAACCTTTTCCAAGTCATCTCTGGAAATTCCAAATCTTCCATTCATTAGAGCAGAAAAGACTAATGCAATTGTGGGTATGTAATTGCAAATATTTCAACATTTCAGACACCTAACTGAATCTCGTATTGACAATATTAATTTTTCATCCCAAAATTTCGTCTGTTCTGACGCGCTGGTCCCTCCTTTACTGAAGGATGCAACAGTCAATTTCCTCAATATTCAGCGATTTGAAAAAATGATGGACAGTATCAAAAGTTGAATTTTCAAAGGCAGTTGTACTGGCAGATGAACTAACAACGCAGGTGAAGATGACCAGACATCGTAACTGAATCTTACCAAAAAAACATTTCGTCGTAAATTTTCATGATTTTCGACATAGATTAGATAAGTCTATGGGTGGGGAGAGGGGGAGCAAAAAAAATTTGCGTCACAAAGTCTCAATTGTTGAAAAGTTTGTTAAACGGGTCAAAAATTTAATGAAAATTGGAAAAATATTGTAAAAATTGTCCAAAAAATTAGAGAAAGGTGGTCAAAATTGTCAAAATGTTTGAAAAAATCAGTGAAACATTTTTAAAGTGGTTTAAAATTCCATAGAAATTTTTGAAATTGTAAACAAAAATCGCTAGAATAATCGTACAAATGGGTAATGATCAAAAATCATGAAAATCGTCGAAAGTCTTGTAAAACTTGTTAAAACTTCCATAAACATCATTCGAAATTCGGGAAAAATGAACAAGAATGACATATTTGGCCAGCCCATCAAAAGTGTGATTTTTTTCCTGAGGGTTTTTTTTTTGTAAAATGGGATCTTTTCCGATGAAAGGTTACAATTGTCGATATAGTCACCAAGTTGCTTGAAAAGTAACCAATTATGATGCCTGGATGATCGGGAATAAGTTTCTGAGAATTTATGGAATGTTTATCTAATGTTCTAATTTTTATTTTAGATTTCTCACTTCATGTAACAAACAAAAATATGAAGATACCAGCATTTCTTATAATTATTGAAATTACTTCAGTTTTTGCCAATTCGAACAATGATATCAATTCAACTGCATTACAAAGAGATCTCGACTTGACCACTCAGCCCATCCCCACCATTAACCAAACGAACTCTCAAAATGAAAATATTCGATCCTCCACTACGCCCTCTTCTTCCAACACGACCTTCTTCACCCGTAGCTCAACTACCTCAATTCCCACTACCACTCCATTCAACCCCGAAGACTGGCGCAACACAAAAATCCTCACCAAAAAAGGACTCGATCTTCAAAACCATGCAGACAAATCAATCCAAATAGCTTCCCCAGCCGACGGCGACTTCCAAACATTAATCCGAGACTCATCTTTATGGGTAGACAAATCTCTACTCATCAGGGAAATATGGGAAAACCTGTGGACATGGGACATGGTCATTACAGCTCCACCAAAATGGGGTAAAACCATCAACCTATCAATGTTCAAATTCTATTGTGATCTTTCCTTAGACTCGAATGGATTCGAAACACCTAGAAATCAATCAGCCAGTCATCTTTATTTCAACGAAGGTAAAATCGTCTCCAAAGACGGTACAATCGAAGATTTAGACGAACCACCTCTGTTAGCTGGTTACAATGAGCATCTAGCAAATCACTCAGTCATCTACATATCCGGATCTAATCTCAGTATTGAAAATGCCCTAGAATCATTTCGAACCATGATACACGAGACTTATCGCCGGCATGAAAGTGTGCTCAATCGATTAAATATCGAATACTCTCAACAAGGAGAACCTATTTCTCAGAATATTATCAAATTTCGTGCATTTTACGATCTGCAGAACGTGCGTCAGCTGAACGATACGTATTTAACAAGAGGTATACAAATCCTCAGCGGGCTGCTATTCGAGGTGTACCAGCGAAAAGTAATCGTGCTTTTTGACGACTACGACAAATACATGCACAAAGCTTATTTCGAACAGACTCCGTCACCCAATCACACCGACAATGAGCAACAATTCGCCAAAATATGGGATATTTTTCTGCGTAACACGTTCCAACAGAATAGACATCTAGAGAAGGCCATTTTAAGCGGTGTTTTAAAAGTCAGAGATCCGGGATCTCTTCCTGGGTACCTGAACTACTACAACGCTTACGTATTCGACGACGAAGATCTATTTCCGTATTACGGTTTTTTCGAAATAGAATTCGATCAATTGGCTACGAAAAGAGGAATCGATAAAAGCCTAATGGATAACGCCACACAATGGTACGGTGGATATCGAACCCTTAGTAATTCAAGTCATCAGATGTTTTCTCCATATTCTGTCATTCAATTCGTGAACACTCTACAAATCCAAGACTACTGGTCGACTTCGAGTTTCACAGAGTTCATGAAGAGACTACTCGGAAAACCGGAATTTCGGCAACGTATTCTTGTCATGAGTAAAAGTTACGGCGAGGGGAAAAACCCAGTATTACCAATACTTTATCGAAAATTCAAACGCTTGGAATCGCAGCAGTACGCGGATATTCGCGAAATCGATCTGGATAAAATCTTTTATCACAGCCTGCACGAAGACGCCGTCTTTTCGATATTAGTTTCCAGCGGTTACTTCGCCGTGCTCGAGTATAATGTTAGCCATGTTTATGTTCTGATCAAGATACCCAATCGAGAAATTTTTATGGCGATCAAATCGCTACTACGAGCATAATCAATTTATGACATGTAAGGCATGATGATCCAAAAAAATATTTTGTACAGTTTTCTACACAATTGCCTCAAGTCACTGAGGAAAGGTGCGAAGATCAACAGCAAAAATTTTCTATCAACCCTCTCTCTTTTTATCTTGGGTCCCACTTCGATTTTTTTCAACGAACCCAACATTTCAACCTCGCTAATTCCACGACTGCAACTTTTTGGGATGAAAATTGTGAGAAAATGTTTCCAAGCGATTATCTTCCCATTGAAATTAAGTTATATTTTAGACCTACCCTCTCAAACATTGTAGGAATTAAATTTATTCACTATAACATTGAATTCAAAATTGTTCAAATTTTTCTATCATCTCACCTTCCCCCCGCCCCCCTCAATCATGAATCCAACTTTGAGTTTTTTCTAATGAAGTTACATTGAAAGAGGCCTCGAAATTTGAACTCCCCCCCCCCCCGGCAGAATAGTGGTTTCTTAAAATGAAACTTCGGAAAGAAGTGTCCAAAAGCCATAATCACATTGAAATGAAATTATTATATTTTTAATTCTCCTCTCCCCCTCCAAGCTTTTACAAATCTATTTGGGGTTCGCCCAAAAATTATCTTATTTTTGAAACAGACTCATTAGATGTGTGATAATAGCGTTCATTTAATTACTGTAATTACGATGAAAATTTCGTTCAGCTATTTAGTAACGATACTGTGATTAACAAATTCAACTTCTCTACCTCTGAATCATCGCATCATAAAGTCATAAAAGCTTTGAAGATTAATTGCAGATTTGTAAAATGAAAATTCATAATTTTTAAAATGAAGAAGGGTTTTCAAAGCATTACTTATTGAAATAAAATTATATTTTTGATCCTCCCTCCCAATCTTTCAGAAATCCTTTAATGTTTTTAGCAAAAAATCACTACTCGTCCTGAAAAGCCAAAATTACTACACATCGTAAAAAATAATGTGGCTTTATTACCTCATTCTTTATCGCAATAATTAAAATCTTTTTCAAAAACCAAATTTATTACCTATAAATCCTATCTAAATGATACATCTTTTCGCATTATCAATATTTTTGGTACGAGATTTCGTTTTGGATCATTTCACATGTTAGTTCTCATTCATCAACATGTAGATATCTATCAATGTACGTGCATATTTTTGATAGGCCCAATTTTTTTTTCAACGCACCCTTTCAAATTAGTGATGACTTGATTCAAGATTTTCCTCACTAAATAATTAACCTTTTCCAGGTTATTTGCCGAAATTCGACACTTCCCATGCACTAAAGGAGAAAAGAATGCAATCAGGTATGTTAAATATCAACATTTTTGTTGTGTAGTTCACTCAGTCTGTATTAAGAATATAAATTTACATCAGAATAATCATTTTTGTTTCACGTTGTTCAAGTTGAATTTTTCCAATATAGACAGACGAACTAAAAAGTGATTTATTTTCAGATTGCTCGTTCCATACAATCACGAATAATCACCATGAAAATACCGGTATTTTTGATACTCATTGAAATAATTTCAATTGTCACCCATTGTGCCACCACTACTACTCCTACCTCTACCACTTCTACTTCTACTACTTCTTCCTCTTCTCCATCAATCTCTTCATCTCCTCCTACTACCACAACAACCACCACCACTAGCCCTACAACTACCCCAACCAACACTGTCACCACCACTATCCCTACAACTACCACAACTCCTACAAACACAGTCACCGCCACTATCCCTACAACTACCACAACTCCTACCAGCACTGTTACCGCCACTATCCCTACAACTACCACAACTTCCACAAACACAGTCACCACTACTAGCCCTACAACTACCACAACTCCTACCAGCACTGTCACCACCACTAGTCCTACAGCTACAACTCCTACCAACACTGCCTTCACCACCACTAGCCCTACAACTTCCACAACTCCTACCAGCACCATCCCCACTACCACCTCTTCTCCATCCACTCCTTCGCCCACCTACCAATTTTTCACACCCTACTCCCGCGACTACTGGCCCCACACGAAAATCCTCTCCAAAAAACGATTCGATCTTCGGAACCACGCCGACACTTCAATCCAAATAGCTTCCCCCGCTGATGGAGACTTCCTGACTTTCATCCGAGACTCAGCCTTCTGGGTAGACAAATCTTTACTCATCAGACATATATTCGAAGGACTATCGACCTACAGCGTTCTCGTATTGGCGCCGCCACAATGGGGCAAAACCATCAACCTATCCATGCTAAAATTCTACTGCGAGCTTCCCATAGACTCGGGCGGATTCGAAATACCCACGCATCAATCACCCAGCCACTTTTACTTCAACGAGGGTAAAGTTGTTTCGAAAGATGGTACTATCGAAGAGCTAGAGGAGCCACCTTTGATTCGGGGTTACGAAGCACATTTAGGTAGTTACCCAGTCATCTACATGTCCGGATCCAATCTCAGCATCAACAATGGTGTGGAATCGCTTCGAATGATGGTACACCAGGCTTACCGAAACCACGCAAGTCTGTTCAATCAATTCGGAATGAAATATTTGAACGGCACTGATGAACAAAGGATTTCAATTTTTCAAGAAGAACAGGGATTTCGAAAATATTACGAACCAGAAGAGATCCGCAAACTAAGCGAAAAACAAATAACGCTCGGTATACGAAAACTGGCCAGGTGCCTGCACAGCATCTACCATCGACCGGTAGTCATTTTGTTGGACGACTACGATCACATCGCGTACGAGGCGTATTTCGATGGTAAACCTTCCAATTACAGCAACTTCGATAAGGAATTCTGCTTCACGTGGGGTAATTTCTTGAGTTACACGTTCAGTGATAACAGATACTTGCAAAAAGGCATTATAACGGGCGTTTTAAAGATCTGCGATCCCATCGAAATGGCCAATTTTCCTAATTTCGTTGCGGCTAACCCATTCGGCTACCAAGATTTATTTCCGTACTACGGAATTTTCGAAAAAGAATTCCGTCAAATGGCCTCCAAGAGGGGTATCGATCCAGGTTTAGTCGATAATGCCACGCAATGGTACGGCGGATACAAGACCCTGAGTCATTTCGACGTCGAAATGTATTCGCCGTATTCGGTCACCCGATTCTTGAACACGTTGCGAATTCAAAACTACTGGCAGAGTTCGCGGCTATCTCGGTTCATCCATAGCCTGCTTCGAAAACCAGAAATACTCCAGCCACGTATTCGTAGCATGGTCGAAAGCTTCGATACCGGAGAGACACATCTATCGGTCATGTCTCCTCTGACTTTAAAAGGCATAGCATTGAAGGATTACGTGACACTTCAACGCGTCGAACGAGACGAAGAGAAATACAACCGTGCTTACGAACAAGCGGTTTTCTCGTTACTGGTTACCAGCGGCTATGCCGCCTTATACGAGTATGCTTTTGGGGGGAAGTTCATTAGAATCAAAATACCTAATCGAGAAATTCGTAGTCACATTAATGCCATAATTAACGCGCGATGATATTTTTGAAAACGTTTTTTTTTTCACAATAAAATATCTAAAAAATATCGATTTATTTCCTCAAATGAGCGTAGCAGATATATACCTACTCGTATAAAGCAGACGCTTATTCTAACTCAAAAATCTCATCCTCTCTTGAATAACAATCACAGCCGAATTTCCAGTAATTACGACACGATACTTGAGGAACTTGGTAATCTCAAAAATTACCTGATATTACAAACCGATGGTAAATTACCGTTAATGAACATCGAATTGGTAAATACCAGTAATTTACAGCATCGAAAACCAATTTTTCAGTAAAAATTATCAATTACCAGTAATTTGTAACGTTCCAAGAAATATGCTCATTTGCAGTAAATACTGGTAATTACAAATTGATCGGTAATTACCTATGATTAGGATCCAAAATGGTAAATATTGGTAATTACGTATTTCGATACGCGTCCTCATAAAAGATAAATTGAATTATTGGTACTCATGGTGAAAAAAAATCTGGTTATTACTGGTAATTACATACTAAAATGGTAAATACTGGTAATTATGTAATTCAGTACACGTAGTGACATGATGAAAAGAAAGTTCAGGTAAAATTATCGGTAATTACGAACCAGAATGGTAAATACCGGTAATTACTAATTATGATGCATACCATGACGCGAAAAACTGAATTTTTGGAAAATTCAAGTTTTGACATTCATTGTAAAAAAAAAATCTGATTAATCACTGGTATTTACAAACCATGAGGGTAAATACCAGTAATTACGTATTTTGATACACTTCATTACGTAGAAAATTCAAGTTTGAATAATCCTGGTAAAAAAAAAAAAACAGAATTCTGGTAAATTACTGGTAATTACGAATCAAAATGGTAAATGTCGGTAATTGCACATTTTCATACATGTCATAACACGGAAAATTGAATTACTGGCATCCATGGTAAAAAAAAAAAAAAAAAATTCTGGGAAATTACTGGTAATATGGTAATCATGTGACAAAATTCTGGTAAATTACTGGTAATTACAAACCAGAATGGTGAATGCTGGTAATTGTGTAATTTGATACATTAATTGAATTATTGGTACTCAAGGTATAAAAAAAATCAAATCTGGTAAATTACCGGTAATTATGAATCGAAAAGGTAAATACCGGTAATTACGGTAAGATAAAATTTCCCGATTTTCACCGACTTTTTGTACTTGGAAAATTTCAGAAATCACGCTGACTTTCAGATATTTTGTCAGACTTTTTTGGAGTTGAAAATTTTTAAGATCTCAAATGAATTTTTGGACTTGGAAAATATCAACTTTACGGACTTATTCTAATTTCAAACCAGAATATTGTCAAACAGCCTTTTACCTAACCTTGACTTTTAACCCTTTTCTGAGGATTTTTCGAATTTGCTGAATCTTTATGAAATACCGTAATTACGAAATTTTCAGACATTTTGAATGTACTCCGAAGACAAAACGTGAATACGAACGATAAAGATCAAACTGATCTTGGCATTCGACACAAAATCAATCGATTTTCGACTTACCGTTTTTTGACTCGGCCAAACAATTTGATTGTCGAGTGAGTGGTCATCAACTCAACCATTTCATTTCATCCCTCAACTGAGAATTTAGAAACTTTGCTCGTTGGAGACAAAATTTTGGTACGTCTAGTCTAAAAAGACATACTCTAAAAGTATTATGAGAGAAACTAGAAAAATTAAAGTCGTATAAACGTAGACAAGACGCGACGTATGTACACGAGCGAATCTAATATCGTATGGGTGCCCAAGTACATCTACGTAAGTACACGAGCAAGGCGACTTACGTTCAATTTGGCAAAAGACGCCCCGAATTTTCGAATTTTTTCGTTTCCCATCAACCAATTAACGTCGTTTATCATTTACCAAAATCGTAACGCATAGTCGATCGGTGCATTAGAGAAGAAAACAATAAAAAGAACGAATGCAGAGGCTGGAAATTATTTACGAAGTACCGAGAATACGAAAGACGACTATCGAAGTTTCTTATCCTTTTTTTTTCGGAGGTTTCGAGAAACGATCTTTGTAAAATGATAAAAGAAAATGTGCACGAGATTGTCTCCGGAAAACTGAGGCGGTGGAGGTGGCGTTGGTTGGTGTTTGTTTAGTCGACTCGTCTTTGCTCTTACTTTTGCCCTTATTTCGGTGACGTTTCGTTTTACCCTTTACCACGACGCTGAGAGGAGGCGGCGGGGGCTGGGGGGAGGTATCGTATAGATACGTAACGTATATACACGAGTATTATATTGTTCAAACTTTCCAATCTTTTTAATAAAATTACAACGGTCGCATTTATATCACCGCTATCTATCTTGGCAATACGAAAGGAAAAAGAGCTTAATCTTTCTTTAAAATTTACATCTATGTTAAGGTTTTATACTCTATACCGGGTCGTCTTTCTTATGCGCTGTGCATCTCGCCTCGCCTCGCCTCGCACCCAGCGTCGTCGGCGTGAGCGAGCTAGCGAAAAACTTAACACAAGTTTTTACGACACTTTAAATCTTTGTACCATACGATAAGTTAGAAGAAAAGAAGAAAGAGATAAAATTTAATTACTGAAACCGGCGGCGCGGGCGGGGGGCGGCGTACAAGTCGGTGCGCTGCCGCGATCGATACAACTTCGAGTTGCTTTTAAAGTTCAAAATAAACAGCGTGAAAGCAAAATTAATCTCACTTAAAAATCTAATCAACGTAAAAGAAAATTAGCTATTTTTCGAACTCCCAACAATGGATTATGTCTTTTTAATTCTTTTGTGTTAGTTCTCGTATTAATGTCTCCGAAACGCAGCGCGTCGCCGTGTCGAGTTCGGTTCGCATCGCTCCTTTCGCCTTTGGTACGTAGAAAGACCCAAGATGCTGCTGCTGATGTGATGCTGTAGTGTGCTATGACATACCGCCGACGCCGGCGATGCTGATGCAAGCGGTTGACAAACGACATCGTCTTACACGGTTCGAGTAGGTTTTTTTTTCTTCTTCATTTTTTTCAATTATTTTTCTTCGTGTGTGATGTACGATGTGAGAAGATATTGCGAGAAATACAATGACTAAGCGAAAGTGTACAAGTGTGTTGGGCCAATTCTACAATGGACGTGAGCAAGAACATGAATTCGTAGCGCAGTTTGTCGAGAGAAGAGAACAGATCTCATGAAGTGAGCACATTTTTCAAAGAATATGTCAAAAAAGAAAGATAATTTAATTTGTTTTTGCAAATTAAAACCGAACTTCTATGAAATTTTACTCAAATTGTCAAAAAAAAAATCGTTCAAACGGTGACAAAATAGTCGAAAATGTCACAGAAACATGTTAGAATGCTACGTACAAACATCGATTGAAGTTCTTAACCAAAAAAAAAAAAGAATACATTTTCAAAATCATCGACTGGTTTTTTAAATTCTCTTATTTTTCACGATTTTGAGGCATTTAAATCATTCTGTTTCAAATTTTCAACACTTGTTACGAAATTTCAACTTCGAGTAATTTCTGTAAAATACTTTACTCGATTTAAGTGGGTTTTAGGGCATTTTTAGGTAATTTTATTTAGTAAAATTTAACGGTAGGTATAAGTATTTCTACATTTTCTATGATTTTCCAAACTCCTGCAATTTTTTTTACACAGTTTTAAAGACATTCGGGCTAATTTTGATAATTTTAAATAGATTTTTCGATATTTCCAATTATGTCAATAATAGTTCGTCAGCTACACTAATATGCAGTGATGATGAGCAAGATCACTTGAAAATTGATCTTAGATTATCACCGAGATCACATATTTTGATTAATCTAAGATCATCACCAGGATCCCAAACTCTAAGATCAAAATCACGACAAAATCACTTTCTTTTTTAAAAAATTTAATAAAAATTTATTAATTGAAAAAATGATTTTAGATCAACAATTTGCAAATCAAGATCAATCATTTTTCAGTTCACTTCGTTTTAATTTTCATTTTTCAACAATTTTTAATAATGGTTGATTTTCAAGTTTCAACTTCTTTGTCGATCTGATTTTGATCTTTGAAAACCAAAAATGATCTTAGATCACCATAAAGATAACGATGGCTCCAGCAAAATTGATCTGAGGTTACCTCAAGATTATGAACATGGTGAATTGGTGATCTTGGCATTTCAGATCACCACGATGAGTCTATCATTTTCTAATGTTTGATCAATTTTCTTAAAATATTACAAAAATTAACAGTTCTCAAAATTTTTCGCAATGTCACAAAATTTTTTCAAAAGAACGTTAAAAAATAATTATTTTAATTGAAAATTTTTTTAAAACGAAATTAAAGATACTGAAACATTATTAAAATTGTTCAAAAAGGGGCAAACATTGTTTAAAATGTTGTAAAAATTATTAAAATGTTTATAAAATAATTTTAACATCATTAAAATGTTGCAAAAATTGACAAAATTTATAGTTGAAATGAAAACAAACTTGTGAGACCATCAAAAAATTGCTTAAAAATTCCAAAAAAATCATTGAAATTTCAAAAAATTGCTCAAAAAGCAGTAAAGTGGCAGAAATATTGATAAAATTGATCAAAATAATGTAAAAATCGTTCAAATTTTTTACAAAATATTGTTCAAACATGAAATAAAAAATGTCAAAATTGTTTGAAAATTGCGTCAAAATTGTTCAAATTGTAATAAAAATTGATTGGAATATTTTTTAAAATTGATTTTTCTCAACATTCGACCAATTTTGTGAACAACTTTTGTTACTTTGTACTTGAATTTCATAAAATTTTGTCAATTTTTCAACATTGATATGAATGAAAATTATTCACCAATTCATCATTAGTTTTGAAAATTTTTTGCGATATTTTTAAACAATATTAATGATTTTCTGTCAACTTTTAGGTAATTTTTTCTTTGTATTTGTATCTTTCATAGAAATTTAACGATTTTTTCAAAGTTTTCAAACAATTTTTTTGATACTTCATCAAATTTTACATTTATTTAATTTTAAGCAATTTTATGAAAATCTATCAATTATTTCAACACTTTTATTGATTTTAGCATAGGATATGCTTTTGCTCTCGGGAGTGATCTCGTGCAAAATTTCGTGACGAAATTGTGTAACGAAATTCCGTGATGAATTTATGACAATTTTAGTAATTTTTAAGAGATTTTTTGAATGTTTTCATGATTTTTTGATCATTTTTACAGTAGTTTTATAATAATTTCATAAATTCTGAAAATATTTTCTTCGATTTTTATAATTTTTGGACTTTTTTTTTTACAAATTTTTCTGATTTTTGATGTCATTCTGATAACTTTGAAAATTTTTGGTAATTTTCATTCAAAACATTTTTTTAAAATTGTATCCTAAAATTTTTTTATGAAAATATTGTACTTTTTTACGAGATTTTCTGCTGTTTCGATAATTTTCCAGCAATTTCTACGATATGCTCATTGTTCAATAGTTTTTGCGACAATTTCAGATAAAGTTGCCACATTTTGAGCAATTTTTATAATTTGCGTTAATTTTTGATGAAAATTTTGAACATTTCAATCATATTTCAAGAGAAGAAGAAGAAGAAGATTAAATATTTGAACCACTTTTACAATCAGAAATTTTTCAAGTCCGAAAAGTGATTCAAATTAACTATAAATTTTCGTAATGCAGAAATTTTTCATGTCTTTGGAAAAATTGTAAAGTAATGGTAAAGAATTTTCAAACTCGTTGAAAATATTATTAAAGCGTTTGGTAAAGAAGGAAAATTGGTCAAACTCGTGCCAAAGTAGTCGAAAATTTCGTAAAATTCGTTCAAAAATTACAAAAAATGGGCAGAACAATGTTTGAAAAAATTGTTAAAATTGATCTTAGCATCGTGAGAAATTATTTCGACGAATTTTACATCGATTTGTGAAAATTTTATTTTTTTGAACGAATTTTTGTTTATTCTGGTGAATATTTTGAGAAACATTTTGAACCACATTGAAAACTTTTTTTAGTCATTTTTACCAGCTTTTCGCTAGGTACGAGTATATTTTAATCAATTTAAAAAATTTTTCTAACGATTTTTCTGATGAGATTTCAATGAATTTTTTTCTTTTTTCAGATAATCTTTATGATTTTCCACCTCTGACGATATTTTCTACGATCTGTAGAACAATTTATTTAGTTTTAAAGGATTTTTTCATAAAATTTTAAATATTTCAACCACTTTTTTTAATGATAATTTTTATGAAATTTGAGCAATTTATAATTTTTTTTGGCCATTTTTGTGACTTTTTTGTTGCTAGTTCGAAAATTTTTTCGATAATTTAACGACGTTGATGTAATTTCAATGCAATTTTCATAAAAATTTGTCAGTTTTTCTTACATTTGAAACAATCTTTGCACAATTTTCCAGCATTTATTCAAAAAATTCACCATTTTATTCCCGTTTTAATGATTTATTTCACATTTTGAACGAATTTTTCAAAATTTTTCATAATTTTGACAATTCCTCGAAAACTTTTAAAATTTAAAAAACAGTTTTTTTGATATTTCATCAACTTTTAGATTAATTTTATGTAATTTTAGGAAAATCTACCCAGTCTTTCAACATTTTAAATCATTTTAACGACAATTTGAACATTTTTTCGTTATTTGATCGATTTTAACGTAATTTTTATGCCATTTTCGCGAACGTTTGTCAGGTTTTCTCGCAATTAATACAATTTTTACTCATTTTCCAAACATTTGTTCGAAAATTGAGCATTTTCTTCACATTTTGAAGATCTTTTTTACGTTTTCAACGATTTTTGCCATATTTCACACACTTTCATTAACTTTTCTATTGCTTTTCGTGAATGTAACGTATAATTTAATCGTTTTTTCTGCATTTTGAACGAATTTCATGATAATGAAACAATTGAAACAACATTTTCGATTATTCAGTATATTCCGGCGAGCATTCCATCGCAATCACGTCCACATAAATTGCAAAATGCTTTACTTAGAATCATCCTATACCCTAATACAATGCTACTGCCAAAGAAGAAGAAGAAACCAACGAGACCAAGTTAGGGAGCGAGGGGCTAAAAAAAAAGAGCTGCATTAAACATACTAAATCTTTTGCAAAAAGGCGGAGAACTCCGTACATCGAACCGAGCGACCTAAGTACTTTCTCTGGGGACGCAGAGAGAAGAAAAGTTGCAAACTAAAAGACAAGGTATGCATTTGTACGTAGACATACCTTATACTTATACGTATAAAAAGAAACCCCTTCATCGAATCACAATGAAGCCATAAAGAAAGATCTCGTGGACCTTGCGAGAGGAAGGATGGAACGAGCTGACCCCTCATTTAGCACAAAAGCTATATTTTTCAACGTTTAAATACGTACAAAGTCGAAGGCAGTCCACCAAACCGACGACAAATTAGTATTTTAATTATTCATCCAGCCACCAGAACCCCAAACATATACCGATAATTGCATCTTACACAGAAAACAAATGTTCTTTCCCTATGCCACCCGCAAAAAAAAAAAAATACAAGTCGCGAATACTCCATTAATCGTCGAGTCATCCATTAGGAGGTCGTTTGTTGTACACAGAAGTGTTTCGACGAACGGCGAACATTTTCGAATCTTTATGTTGCGGAACTTATTCGCGATCAGCGTTTAAATTATACGCGCGAATTAAACCGACTAATCGTCAGCTGTGGAGCGCGTTCATTAAGAAAAGGGGACATAAAAGAGTATAACATTTAAGTATAATAAATAGCGCGAATGCATAGCTATATAAGAACTCCCACCCCTTTGGAAGAAAAGTAAGTTCAAAGTTTTCGCAACCGTTCTGGATATAGGAAAATTAAACGACTCCGCAGCCTCATCGACGATGGCAAAATTTCACACTCCCTCGTCGACTACGCGCTGGCAATTTGTTAAAAAGTTCTCGACTCGAGTAATTTTTGAAATTATAACGTTCTAGTGCGTGATTTAGTTTTGAAAATCAATTAAAAGCCTCCTCGGCGGCGGCGGAGGCTTTTACAAAATCTCGTCGTATTTCGAAGAGAGTACAGGACTGAGCCAAGCGTCGATGGGATTTGTATAGTGCCAAGCGAAGCTGCATAGGTATTGGTTCAGGTAGCTGGTATTTCTATTAAGTATGCGAATGAATTGTAATCGAGGTAGATAGAGATGGCCGGCGTCATTAACTTCAATTTACTTCTGTCATAAGGTGACCAATCGGATACCAGCGTGAAATCCCAGCCAGCCAAATCGAACGGTACGAGCTATAAAATAGTAATTACCGCAGGCTCGACCTCCGAAGATAAACGACCGATATCGAAAATTTCTCTCATTCTCCTTCCCCATCATTCTCCAATAGCATGATACGATATCGTGCCGAATACGTATAGGTACAATGTATGGGTCAATGTGTACTTTGCGCCACAGTCTACATACACTCTTTGTTATCGCGGTTACACGCCGAGCTAATAGCATCGTCGGTCCACGCCGCAGCCAGCATAAAGAAAAGAAGATGGAAAAAACCGCGCCGGCGTCCGCGTCATGCTCCTATACAAAAAGATCCGCAAGAAAAGAGGAGAAAACAACGATAGCCAAAAAGGAAATTCGTATAGCGTGCCGTAATGTGGCAAATGCCGAATAAAGGAAACCAGTGATTAGCTTAGACCGGTGTTAAAGCAAAACAATAGGATAATTAAAGATCGTAACATGAGATAGTCTCCGCCATGCCAGTGTACCCTGTCCCTAGCTCTATACAGACCGTACCTATATATACACTTTCCTGCGTTACTGTATTGTTTCGTATCGTCGTCAGCGCGGTGGAAGCGGTCGCTGTTGGATGTTTTATGTACGAAACAAGGCGCAGACCCGTTTCAATCTTTTTAAGAGTTTCCGATGACGATGCTGGGGAAGTTTTTTTCCCTTCTTACACTTCCTTTTTCGAACGAGAATCAAGGCGAAGGTGTGAGTTATTTCAATTGGATCCATATCGCACACCATAAGTAATAAGGTCAAATTTCGAAAAACAACTTTTTTGATATAGATACCTCTTATGGCTGGGGATCATTTTGAACTTTTGCCCATTTTTCTGGTCTCTTTTTCGTCACGTTTTCTTCAACATAGCAATATTTTGTTCGACTTTTGAAAACATATGCATTTTTTTAAAAAACACCTTCACCCTTAAAGGTCAAATTTTTGATACAATCTAAATTTTTCCAAGTTCAAAAGTCAACTAATCATTTTTTAGAATTGTTCAAAATCGGAAAAGCTGGAATTCGAGATAATTGCTAATTTTGAGAGATTTTCTAATTTTGAGAAAATTACCAATTTTGAGAAACTTACCAATTTTGAGAAAATTACTAATTTTACGAGAATTTTCAATTTTGTGAGAGTTGATAATTTTAATAAAATTGATAATTTTGCGAGAATTGCCAATTTTAGGAGAGTTACCAATTTTGAGAGAGTTGCTAATTTTCAGAAAATTGCTGATTTTGAGAAGATTGCAACTTTTAAAAAAATTGCTAATTTTGAAAAAAAAAGAAATTTTGGGAAATTTAATAATTTTGAGAAAATTGCTAATTTTGAAGAAATTGATACTTTGAGAGAATTGCTAATTTTGAGAAAGTTGCCAATTTTGAGAAGATTGCTGATTTTGAGAAGATTGCTACTTTTGAGAAATTTGATAATTTTGAGAAAATCGCTAATGCTGAGAAAATTGCTAATTTTGAGAAAAAGGGTAATTTTGAGAAAAATACTAATTTTGCGATAATTGCTAATTTTGAGGAAATCGATACTTTGAGAGAATTACTAATTTTGAGAGAATTTCTGATTTTGAGAAAGTTGCTAATTTTGAGAAATTTGATAATTTTGAGAAAATTGTTAATTTTTAGAAAATTGCTAATTTTTAGAAAATTGCCAATGTTGGGAAAATTGCTAATTTAGAAAAAAAGGGTAATTTTGAGAAAAATGCTAATTTTGCGATAATTGCTAATTTTAAATAATTTGATGATTTTGCGAGAATTGTCAATTTTGAGAGAGTTGATAATTTTAAGAAAATTGATATTTTTGAGAGAATTGCCAATTTTAGGATAAGTGGCAATTTTGAGAGAGTTGCTAATTTTCAGAAAATTGATATTTTGAGAAAATTGCTAATCTTGAAAAAAGAGTAATTTTGAGAAAAATGCTAATTTTGCGATAATTGCTAATTTCGAGAAAATTGATACTTTGAGAGGATTGCTAAAAAATCGCTAATTTTGAGAGAATTGATTATTTTGAGCAAATTGCTAATTTTGAGAAATTTGATGATTTCGAGAAAAATTCCAATTTTGTGAGAATTTCTGATTTTGAGAAGACTGCTAATTTTGAGAAAATTGCTAATTTTGAGAAAATTGCTAATTTTGAGAAACTTACCAATTTTGAGAAAATTACTAATTCTGCGAGAATTGACAATTTTGAGTGAGTTGCTAATTTTCAGAAAATTGATATTTTGAGAGACTCGCTAATTTTGAGAAAATTGCTTATTTTGAGAAGATTGCAACTTTTGAGAAAATTACTAATTTTGAAAAAGAGGGAAATTTTGAGAAAATTGCTAATTTTGAGAAAATTGCTAATGTTGACAAAATTGCTAATGTTGACAAAATTTCTGATTTTGAGAAGATTGCTCATTTTGAAAAATTTGCTAATTTTGAGAAACTTACCAATTTTGAGAAAATTGCCAATTTTGAAAAAATTACTAGTATTGCGAGAATTTCCAATTTTGAGAGAGTTGCTAATTTTCAGAAAATTGATATTTTGAGAGACTCGCTAATTTTGAGAAA
>FIZU01037357.1:0-15442 GCA_900064475.1 Pseudococcus longispinus
TTCACAAAATTGAAAATAGTATTGAACCTTTTTTATGCATCTTTTCAAATGCTATCAAAAAGGTCATTTGCAATTTTCACCTAACTGCAATATTCAAGACGCTAGAGATATTTGAAAATTTTAATCGCGAATAATTCGAGAACCGGTTCATCGATTTTTCTCAAATTCAACAGGGTTCTATTCTCAGTAGTACTTGATCTTTCATAAAAATTTCACTTCATTTGGTCAATTATTACGAGACTTATCGTCTGGACAAAACTTCAAGAATACCTACTGACAGGTGAATTTTAATAGCTGATTTTTAGATTCTCAAAAATCAACTAAAACGCAGGTTTTTTGTTGAATTTCTTACACTGGCTCAAATCATCATTCAAAACTCTCCACTCAATGTGCCAGAAAAAAAGGTATCAATAAATTAGCACAAGTAAACGACATTATATCATTCACATAAAGAATCCAGCATCTCGCAATCCATTCTATCACCTTTTGTCAAACTCTAGCATGCTCCAGATCATATTCTCTAATCCTTGAACACGATACAAATCGGTCACCTGAGAAACGTAGCAAAATCCACATCACAGTACTGGTCAACTCGTCGGACACTTCCTGAATTACCTTATTAAAAGACTTCGCTGACGTCATCGTAGATCGATATTTTCATCATTTCGAGTCTCCTTTCCCACCACGTGGTTTGGAAATGAGATCATAATCGCACACAGCTCCGTACAAGAGGACAGTACCGATCTAAATAACACGATATCCATACTACGACTAGTTGACTGCAGTCTTTCGAAAGTCCACCGAGTGGATTTCACTTTTAAACGAATTCTTTCCGCTTATAATTTTTTTTTAGCGAATTTTACGCAAAGATGATTCTACCAATTTATTTATATCTACGAACAGGACGTATAAGTATGATTTTTGTCACATAATTTCATCGTCTAACGTAACCTAGTCGTGTGTAATCCTAATCCTCTCAACGTGACATTCCTTTACCAACATGTTCTCCGTCATTAAAACAACAAAACAGCGAAAAAAAAATATATATACGTTAAAACCCAAGTTACTTTTCGTGATATGCTACTAATTAACGTCATTTCTAAACCAATTAACAAACGTAGCTAAGTACGATAGAAGCCTACCAAACATACCATAATCGAAACTCATCGCGTATTATACAATGCAGCTGAATTAAAACAGAAAAAAAGCTTCGATAGGTATTATAGAAAGTTCATTAGAATTCAAAATTATGCAACAGGCGACCTTCAATTACCATTCTCTCTTTTGTCTACCGAATTGATACAGCGATTTAACAAAATTTTGTATAAATGATCAACCGAACATGGCATAATTCTCGTCTACAGCGAGAAAACTTATTTCCAATGGGATAGGCATTGGTTCGAAGGAGGGTGATAATGAATACGATAGTCGAGATTATGCATTCTATTCTAATTAAACGCAATTACGGTAATTTTCTTGACCTAACAGTTACGCATAAGCAGTCTCCAGTGTGTAATTAGTTTCGTCAGAAAGAGCACGTTTTTTTCCACTTCCATCTAGGATTTTTCGGTACCGTGTCATCTCTCTTTCTCGAACGTACCTTCGATAAAACGTACAGCAAAACGAGCCGGTATGCTTAAAAATCATCCTCGTTATTGATTGGCATCTTCGAGACGTGAAAGGTTAATCAACTTGAAAGAAGAAAACAAACTGGTGACCTTTATACACGTCGTATTCGCAACGCAACACTCCAATAATACCGGAAACTTTGTACTTGGTCAGTGTACAGTTTCAATGAACCAAAACAGAGACAAGAGTTAAATAAACATGGAAGGAACTAGTCTAAAGAAACATTTAAATACACCAACCATTCGGTAGCCGCAGACATGAAATCTTACTTGGAATCGTTTTAAACCCCCAAGGACTTCTGTATCATGTTCCAAAACACCGGAAGAGTCAATTTTATACGATGATTAATCGTCCGAAAAAATAAAAGTGGTTGACGTTGTTGATAATGTTGTGACCAAAATGTTTAATTCATATTTATATAGCTACAGTTGCGTCGTGTGAACTGGACGTGTAATTTTCCACGTGCGAATTCAAATTACTTAAAAATTGTGTAAATACAACTTGGTACTCGTATGCTGAAAATTTCAACGAAAGTGATAAAAAATCAGGCGGGAGAAGGGTACAATATGGTTAAAATTGCAATAAAATTTCAAAATGCTGTAAAACCAGTTCAAAATAGCACGAGTGATTGATGATTTATTAAATTTTCTCCGTCTAGAACGGAAAATTTTTTCAAATGGCATAACTACGAGTATAAATATTTCGTAAAATTGGTTCAAATTGGTGTAAAACGCAGTAAAATTGGTTTAAATTGGCAAAAAATCTACAAAAGTTGCAAAAATTGTTTAAAATAACTAAACCAGTTCAAAATGGCAGAAAAGTTATTCATCTAATTTCTTCAAACTATCATAAAAATTTCTCAAATATCGTAAAAATTCTCAATTGCTTGAAAATTATTTAAAATTTCTTAAAACATCGCAAAAGTGGTTAAAACGGCATGAAAACTTGTTCAAAACATCATAAAAATCCATTAAGGTATCAAAAAGTTGAATTTTTTCAATTTTAAAACAATTTTCACATTATTTTATTTAATTTTAATGATGTTTTATCAACTTTTTACAAAATATTTCGCTATTTCCATTTTAATTAAATTAATTTGTGACTAGTTTCAGTCTTTTTTCCCTACATTTCATCAATTATAAGTTTTATTTTACTGAATTTTTCTAAACAAAAATCAACAGTTGATTTTACTTTTTCATCACAAAACTAACCAAATGCCAATTTTCGAGATTTTTGGCATGAAATAGGTATGTTCTATCTATGGCTGAAGGCTGAAAAGGTGTCAGGATTTATGCCTAAAGTTTTGGAGTGACGAAATTTTGTTACCCAGGATGAATTTTTGTACCTGAAAAATTCCAAATTACATAGAAGTGGTTCAAATATTGTAAAAATTCTTAAAATTCTCCAGTAATTTAAAATACGATTATATTGGTCAAAAAATCATGAAAACTTCTGAAAATACTGTTAAAATGGTAAAAAATCATCCAAAAATCCTAAAAATTGTTCAAAATGTGGTAAAAATGATTGAAATTGCCTTAAAAATTTATGACCATACCGATTGTTGAAATGGCTGCAAAATCCATAAACCATGAACTATCGAAAATTTCGTAAAAATCTTCAAAAGTTTCATAAACATAATTTAAACATTTAAAAAGTATCAAAAAGTTATAAAAATTGTTGAAAATGTTGCTAAAATTGCCAAAAGTTCAAAATTTTGATAAAAAACAATAAAAGTATTATAAAAACGGTCTAAAAACTATGAAAATCGACGAAAAATTTGTAAAAGTGTCATAAAAATGGTAAAAATTGTTGAAAGTTTCATTAATTTAAAACGTGAAAAAAAGGATCATAAAATCATGAAAATTGATTAAATTGTTATACTTAATTGTCAAAATTTTTACAAAAATCAATAAAAATATTGTAAAAACGGTCAAAAAAAATATGAAAGCCATCGAAACTCTCGCAAAAACTGCTAGAATTTTTTCACGTTTTTTATGGCGTTTAAAAAATTCTTACAATCTTTTTCAACGTTTTTTAAATTTTCTTTGACATTTTCAACGAAGTTTTTAATGATTTTTATGGAAATTCCATCAGTTTTAACGAACACTCCTGTTTCAAGTTCTCCACATTTTGGAAAGATTAGATAGAGTGACCTTATGTATAAGTACATTAATACGAAAAAAAACACAAATTTTTTTATAAAGTGACGTCACATATTTCTTTTCAATTTTTAAAATTTTTTTTCAACTTGAAATTCATGAAAAAGTAACCAGTTATGTAATGTCTGTAAAAAGCAAATAAATTTTTAATTAAACTTTGGAAATGTTCTACAATTTTCAAGCAAGAATTTTTCATCGATGATTGATCAATTTTTTCATGAATTTGGAAAACTTAGCAAATTCAACAATTTTTTCATAATTTCCAACAAATTTAAGAAAATGCTAACAATTTTTCGACTACTTTCTGAGTACTCGTAATACTGAAGGAAATTCCGCAACTTTTCACAAACTTTGAAAATTTATTTCAACAATTTAACAAATATATAATTCATAATTTGTGCAATTTTGCTATTGATCACTGATCAGTTTTCACATTATGTTCAACAACATCTGAAAAAATTCAATAAATTTTCCAGCATTTCCAGCAATCATCGTAAATTCGAATTTTCATTCAATTTGAATCATTTCAATCAACCTTTGGATACTTTCTGCAAACTTTTATCAATTTTTCAATTATTTTCACCAATCTTTGATGAAATTTCGCAGTATTTACAATAATTTTACGCTGAATGAAAATTTCGTAATTTTTTCGATCGGGGGGTGAATTTTTTTCTCGCTCAATAGTGGACCGATTTTATTGAAAATTTGGTATGTTGTATAGTCTGATGGGGGGGAGGGAGGGGTCCTTTAGAGAAAATCAACAACCCCCACAATCATTCAACCCCTCCAAATGCCATTTTCTAACTTCATTCTCGGGCAAAAAAAATTCAAGTTGAAAATTAAATTTTTGATTTGAAAATGAGTTAATTAATTTTTTTAAAGGGGAATGTTTTTTTTCGACATTTTTTATTAAAAATTCCGCTTATGGAAAAAATAAATCGTATTTCAAAAATTCCACATTTTTTGAACGCCTGCACAAAATTCAATTTTGAATTTTGGATAAAAAAAGGTGAAAAAAATACTGAAATATGTCGAAAAAAAACATTCTCCTTGCAGAAAAAATTAATCATAATAATATCATTTTTAAAATTCCATGTTTTTCGAACCCCTGCCAAAAATTAATTTTCCACCTTGAAATTTTTTTTTGTCTGAGAATGAAGTTAGAAAACGGTATTTGGAGGGTGTAAAATGATGGTGGGGGTAGCTGATTTTTCCAAAGGCCCCCCCCCCCCCCCATCACATAATACAACATACCAAATTTTCAATAAAATCGGTCTACTTGCTCGAGAAAAAAATTCACCACCCACCCTTTGTTAATTAAAATTCAATATTTCAAAAACTAGGGGGTGAGGGGTCTGAAACTTTGGTCATGGACTCATGGATGTTTCTCGAGGGTACCTACCTACGACCCAAGTCCCAAATATTGTTCCAATCGGACTCCGGGGCCGATTCACCATTTTTATCCTCCGATGCCATTTGCATAAAAAATTTAGATAATTTTATACACTTTTCAAATTTGTTGAAAAATTTTTACAAGATTTTATCCTTAATGGCGACTCACTTTCCAAGTCAAAAAAGTTAAGTTCCAGTTGGAAAATTCGCGAAAATGATGGTTTTTAATATAAAAATTTAAGAAATTTTTCATTTTGAGCCAAAAAATTCAAGAAAATTGTATTCTAGCCAGAAAAAATTCTGCTACTCGCAAAAATGATGAATTTTTAATCGAAAATTTTTTAGGAATTTCTCAGATTGAGCCAAAAAATTGAATAAAATAATGTATTTTAGTTAGAAAACATTCTGCAATTCGCAAAAACTATGAATTTTTCATTTTGAGCCAAAAAATTGATGAAAATTGTATTTTACCCAGAAAAAATTCTGCAATTCGTGAAAATTATGAATTTTTCAATTGAAAAATTAATGGAATTTCTCAGTTTGAGCCAAAAAGTAAATAAAATTCTATTTTAGCCAGAAAAAATTCTGCAACTCGCGGAAATGATGAATTTTTAAATAGAAAATTTTAAGGAATTTTTCATTTTGAGTCAAAAAATTGAAGAAAATTGTATTTTAGCCAGAAAAAATTCTGCAACTCGCAGAAATGATGAATTTTTAAATAGAAAAATTTCAGGAATTTTTCATTTTGAGTCAAAAAATTGAAGAAAATTGTATTTTAGCCAGAAAAAATTCTGCATTGATTAAAAAATTTCCAATTTTTAGACCTTTAATCATGCTAACTTCAGTTTTTCATTGAGTAATTCAAGCTTACGAATACTTAGTCTCTTTTTCAATTAATTGTACTTAAGTTGAGCTTAATTCAAAATTATCAGAAAAATCGACTTTTCGATAACTCTTTCCCAACACAAGCACATTCGCGGATATTTCATTTTTTTGAAGAGTGGTTCTATTTTCGTTACTGACTATTTGGGGGCGGCCAGGGGGAGGGGAGAAATATTCAACTTGAAAATTTTGAAAAATTGATCTATGAATAAGCGAATGTCACACCATTTTCATGAATATTCTGAAAGATAAACCTTTTAGTTCACATTTGACCAATTTTCTTTTCGTTTGCTCGAAATTATGCAATTTTCCAACTTCCAAAAATGTTTTCTCACCCCTTCCGGTAATGATTTAAATCCCTTTCCCCCGAAAAAATCCTTCACATACATGCCTGATTCTCCAACTTGGCACACTTTACAACCAACCCATATCGTCCTCACATCTCGACCACGTTTCATTCGTTTAAAATTTCAAAACTACGCGTTGAAAAAAACCCCACGACAATAACAATAGCAAACAGCAACGACATAGGTAAAAATTACCACACAGCGTACGCACTAAATTACCATATTTTACACGAAAGATCACTCGGAATTTACAAGTTACAACTTACATATACGTCTTCAAGAACGCCAAGCAGGCAGCAAGACACCTGTATCTACTCGTAGGTACAATTACTTTGGGAAGTTGTAATTCGCATTCGCAGGATCTTTGGTAATTCGCATTATCGTACCAACAAACCGAGCTAATCGTGTACCAACGTTGATTCATTAGTCGACATAGGATTAATTATTTTTCCCAATGTACGATACGATGCGATACGATGGTAACGAGATAATGGCACGTACAACAAACGTAGGTACGTACCGTATGCTGGATGAGATTACGGTAACAACACATTAATCACCCGAAAACCAGAGAATTAATACGGCGTCAAGGTTAATTCGCATCTTCGGAGCGTACATTCGTGAGTGTAATTTTTCCACGCGCTGGAATCATCATCGTGCACCTCGAACCAGTCGAAATTTCACCGGTTCGAGTTCGCAAGGACGTATTAAATCATTCAAATTTACCCCGAGCTTCGAAAATAACGACGAGGAACCGCAAATACCGATCTGCTTTTTCGTCAACTTTCTTACCAGTACCACTAGTGCGTAGGTCTGGCAAAGAGGACCGCTTCTGAGGTAAGATTAGCCATAGAGAGGAAAAAAATGCTACAAACTGGTTGTCGTTGTAACTGGTTAACACGCAAGGACATTCTTGCAACAAGAGCACTCGTCACAGCCTCACAGGTGTGCTATTCGTACCATAGCGGAGAGCAAAAGGTACCCAGGGTACCCAGTAAACATCACGAATGAAGTTAAACCGGTAACCTTGTTAATTGGTAGGTATAGATACTTCTAATTGGCAAATTTTTGCAAACCTTTCATCGACTAAAACACACGCCGGATTTGTACGGAAATTATTACCTCTTCGAAGCACAACGTTTCGTGGAAACTGTAAAATGGGCACGGGATCCCTGTATATAGATGATTGTATAATTCGTAAGCTATTCGAGTCCGCACAACGCAGGTATCACGTGTTTATATGCACATAGGTATATATAGTGTATCAATCATGCTTTCCATTAAGGTCACAGGTCAGCCAAACAAAACGTATCAACGTTATCCAACCACGATACTATCTACAAGACGTACGAGTAAGTATTTTTTGTCTTTGGCAATCCACGAACACGATGCTTATTAGCGAAGTAGTCGAATAGAAAAAACGATGTAATATTTTATACACAAACATCGACAAAAATCTTTAGCTGCAGACACGAAATCGTACCGAGAATGATATGAATCTATTTTTTTAGTTGAATTATTCGAAAAAATACGAGTACGAGATGAGTCAGAGAGGTAACCGAGTGCAAAATCTTAGAACTGAAAGATTCTTTTTTGAATATTTTAAATCAAAATTTGTTATTTAGATAGATACTTATTAAAAATGAAATTTTTTGCTTCGAAAGTTTGATGAGCGGATTGGTCGATGCTGAGTTCCTCGAATTTTACGACTTCGCAGCTATCAAAAACCACTTTTTATCTGATTTATGAGTTGAAATTTCAAAAAAAAAAAAGGATGAAAATTATGAAGAGCCCTCCCTCCCTTTCCCATTTTCATACTACCCATCCATCCATAAATATAAAATCCACGACGTGTCTGTCCGTAACGCTGACATTTTCAACTTTTAGATATTTTGTCAGACTTTTTGAAACATAAGAATTTTGAATATGCAACTGTAATATTTTCATTGATGAAATTTTTAAAAAAGCCTAAAATGACCAAAAAGACGATTTTTAACCTTGAAATGACAATTTTGACTAAAATATTCACAAATTGGGAAAAAAATAACAATTGACGAAAAAACAAAGATTTTAACAAAAAATGACAATTTTTACTTTAAAATGACAATTTCCACCCCAAAAATTACAATTTTGACAAAAAATCGCAGTTTGGACCAAAAAATGACGATATTGACAAAAAGCGATGATTTTGACCAAAAATGATAAATCTGACAAAAAATTACAATTTTCACCTTGAAATGACAATTTTTACAAAAAATGACAGTTTGGACCAAAAAATGACAATATTGACAAAAAGCGATGATTTTCACCAAAAAAGTACAATCTTCACCTTGAAATGACATTTTTACTTCAAAATGACAATTTCCACCCAAAAAATTACAATTTTGACAAAAAATGACATTTTGGACCAAAAAATGACAATATTGACAAAAAGCGGTGATTTTGACCAAAAATGATGAATTTGACAAAAAATTACAATCTTTACCTTGAAATGACAATTTTTACAAAAAATGAAGACTTGGACCAAAAATAACAATTTTTACCTTAAAATAACAATTTTGACCAAAAATGACAATTTTGACCAAAAATGACAATTTTTACTTCAAAATGACAATTTCCACCCCAAAAATTACATTTTTGATAAAAAATGAAAGTTTGGACCAAAAAATGACAATATTGACAAAAAGCGATGATTTTGACCAAAAATGACACTATTTACTTTGAAATGACAATTTCTATGACCAAAAAATGGCAGTTTGGGATGGAAAATGAAAAATGACAAAAAGTGATGATTTTTACCAAAAAAAATTACAATTCTGACTAAAAGCTGAGAATTTTAACCAAAAATGACAGTTTTGTACAAAGAAATTACGCCAAAAGTAACAGTTTTTAAATTGCAATTTTTTTTTTTTGAAATGACGATTTGGACACAAAAAATGACAATATTGACAAAAAATGACAATTTTTACAAAAACAGAAAATTTTTACAAAAAATGACAATATTGACAAAAACTGACAATTTTTACAAAAACTGACAATTTTTACAAAAAATGACAATATTGACAAAAACTGACAATTTTTACAAAAACTGACAATTTTTACAAAAAATGACAATATTGACAAAAACTGACAATTTTTACAAAAACTGACAATTTTTACGAAAAAATGACAATATTGACAAAAACTGACAATTTTTACCAAAAAATGACAATTTTTACAAAAAATAACGGTTTTTACCTTGAAATGACAATTTTTACAAAAAAAATCAATTTGATGAAAAATGGAGGTTTTGGCCAAAAATTACACTTCCTACTTTGAAATGACAATTTTGACCAAATAATGATAATTTGGACTTTGAAAATGAAAAATGACAGAAAATGATGATTTTGATCAACAAAATGACAATCTTGACCAAAAGATGACAATTTTGACCAAAAAAACACAATTTGACAAAAAATGGAGATTTTGACAAAAAACGATGATTTTGGTCAAAAATGTTTATTGCGACAAAAAATGACAATTTTGACTAAAAAATGATAATTCTGACCAAAAAGTGAGAATTTTAACCAAGATTGACAATTTTGACCAAATCTGGTATTTTTTACAAAAAATGGCAATTCCGACAAAAAACAACATTTTTGACCAAAATCATAATTTTGGTCTAATGCCAGATTTTATGAAACTTGACGTGTCTGTCTGTCTGTCTGTCTGTCTGTCTGTCTGTCTGTCCCCCTGTCTGTAACGCTGACATTTTCAACTTTTGAACATTTTGCCAGACTTTATGAAACTTATAAAACGCCAATATTTTTTTTGTTAACATTTTTAAAAAAACTTAAATGACTTAAAGACATTTTGTCAGACAAGGTCCCTTTGTACGTAACGCTGACTTCCAAGTTGAAAAATTCTTTTGAATTCTTAAAAATTTTCCAACTTTAAAGGTCTGACAAAATGTCTGAAAGCCAATTTTCCAAGTTTAAAAAATATAAATTGTTTGTCAGACAAAATTTTAAAAAAGTCTGCGAGGAATTTCGTAACAGAATTTATGGACATTGAAAATGGCCAAAAAAATGAACAAAATTTTCAGATTGATACCCAGTCATAAGACATATCCATGTCAAAATGGATTTCTCAACGTTACTTTTAACATTTTTTCTCGGGGTTTGGCTGATTTTAAATCCAAAAATTTTTCAAAATTCAATTTTGGATTTTGCCAAAGCCCCGCTATTTTCCAAAAAATTACCATTCACTTTTATTCGTTTGCTTCAAAATTTAGATGAGCTTTATTCAGAGTGATGATTCAAAAAATGAAGAAAAAATTCAGATTTTAATGGGGTGACATACTTTACCCCTGGTTTCATCCCCGAGATGAATGTAAAGCAAAGAAAAGTATAATGTGCAAATTCTACTAGTTTTTTCATTCTTCGATTTTTGAAATACCAAGTAGTCAAAATGTCCCAAATTACCTTTCAAAATATCTAAAATGAATCCTCAGTAGATCTACTTCGTAAAGCGAAATTTTTTGGAACCATAAAAAATTCAATCGGAACAAAAAAAATGTGAAAATCAATTTTCTCAATTGATATAGATTTAAAATTTCAAGATAGCTGAAAGTGAAATGATGCCACGTGAAAATACGTATGTTATTTTTAAAACACCAAAATAATTCGATTCAATAGATATGCATTTGAAGGAGGAAGTGAGAAGGGAGGGGGAGTGCATTGGAAAACTACGTCGAAAATGTCGACAAGAAAAAAACTAAGCGCTGAAAACAATTTCAGTAAAATTGCGATATTTTCACGATTTTTTGGGGGAAAATTGATAGAAAAAAATCGTATTTTCCGATGAAATTACGAGTACGATTTTTTTTCAACTGTTATCTTTTATTTTGCGAGAGAAAAAAACAAGAAGAATGATGAATTTTGGAAAAATCATTCTGTCTTCGATTTGCCTGGACAACTGACCAGTTGCTCGTATCAATTATAATTTTAAATCAAAAATATCCAAAAAAGTAGGTAATCAAATTGAAAAAAAAAAATTATCTCCTTGAAAGAGAGAAAATTGCTATAAGAATGTGAAAACTTGTTGAAAAAAATTTAAGACAACTTCATAAAACTTCATTACATTATACACGTAAAAACACATTTACATTTTAATTCGCTTTTCAGCAAAATTTCGCTCAAAAATTCGAAAAAAAAAAGTTCATCAATAATTCATACCCGAGTCAATTAAATTCCAAATTTGCAAAGAAAATTATTTCTCAAATATCTGTTGAAAAATTACTATCAACAACAAAAATTGATGGAAAAAAATTCGCATATTGTGCAGTAGCATAATTTCTTCGTGAAAAATTATCGTATAAAAAAAAAACTTGAAATTTCCTCATTAATTTTCCGAGTTATTTTTTTTACTCGAACAGCGGTACATTCGAGAAAAAATTTACAATTCAACAAACTTAATTTATTTCAACTCGCTCTGAAAATTTTGTACCTAAGGTGACTATGACACCTCGTAATCGTCAGAACGAAAAATACAACCGAAGAAAGAAACACCATAACGGAAACAACAATGAAAACCACTCAGAGAAAAGTGATTAATATAGGTAGCGACTTTTACAAGGTCTTCAAACTCGAATTTCAAAAACCCAACTATACCCTAAAAACTAATTTGCCCACTGCAAGATGTCTCCGGTTCGGAAACCAGTTCCTATGAAGTTCAATTTGGCAACACAGGAGATCGAAAATTCCTCACTCGTGGAATCTCTCCCTCACACCATTTTCAATCTCTCCTCAGGCAAGAAATCAAAGAGTAGGTACGAGATTATCGGCCATTTATCATTCCAAAACCACTCCAATATATGATTTTCTGCACCCAAAGGTCAATAATCTTGACGTTGGCAGCCTCCGGTACCAGAATAATGTCTCGGGCATGCCTTCGACTTCGACGATCTGAGATAATAATCCGAGGAACGCCCTTGCAATTAAATTTCAATCTAAAATGCTTCTTGAGCACTTCAGAAGCCATCAGCTAATCTTATCCTTATACTTTTGGCATCTCGAGTTCTCAACTCTATTTTTTCTGAGTAAAAATACGTATTCCTCTAGTATTATGCTTTCAAACCATCTCGAGCTTCGAGATATCTCCTCATTGGTGGAATTTGCTCACAGTACAGTACCCAGTGTTTTGTTCGCGTTCGCGGAACAGAAAGCAAAGAGCAAAACGTGTACGAGTACATGGTGTCTTGGTCTTGGGTACGCACACTACACACACTCTTACCGCCATTCGCTGATAAATCAAAACCGGATCACACAAAAGCGGTTTTTTCATACTATTATTCCGCGCATTGGATTATTTTATTACGCTACGCGATCAGTCGATGGACTCGCGAACATGTTTTCGTTAGGTTTCGCGTGTGTACAACGTGTCGTCTAGATAAACCTTTCGTCGAGGCTTTGGCGTCCGAAAAAATTACCAAATTGTCCGCTGGTCCGGTGCTCGACCATTGTTTCGTTCGAATTTACAACAGAAATGTGAAGTTTTGTGTTTAGTGAAGTGAATACTGAATTGTGAATATTTTGTTGCCATCGTCGACATCCAAAAGGGTTTTCAAAACAACCAGGTAAACATTTCATCGATCATGAGGTTCAATTTTTATCACCTTTTGAGGAAAATTTAGCTAAAATATAATTTACAACGTTCAATTTGTAATTTCATTCAATTTTTATTCAATTTATTAATTTTCATCGCCTCTTAATTAATTCGTAGCATTGCTAATTTCAAAAAATTCGATTCAAAATTAATATTTCTCCGCCAAATCTGAAAAAAAAATTAACCCCCTTCTCACCCAATCTGCTCCCAAGCCCTTAAAATACACATCAATCCATGAAAAATAATTAATACACCAAAAATCTCTCCCATCTATCCAAACCACTCACTCATTCTCAGCCCCTTGGCACTTGAAACTCGCACATACCTTTTCTGCACACCATCCCCCCTTCCAGAACTTGGAAACATCATCCCATTGATAATCTGAAACACCATCGGGTTAAATTGTATAAACCTAAACCTAGCAACCTACATTATCCAATCTTTCATAACAAAATTACGAAACGTTTAACGAGTTCTCGGTCAAGACACCGTCTATACAAGACGTATCGTCTGCTTATACTCAAATTTCATGGTGGAGGTATACCTAATACCTACACGAGCCATCCGAAGACACTTATGTCACCACCAATACACATATAGCCGCAGATGTTTTACGCTGCACTGTGCCCAGCACTGGTACGCGTTAGTGACACACTTTCGTCGGGTATTTTCTTAATAGCTAATAAAATGTACCATTTAGAAGGAAAAAAAACCGCACATTATGTTAATTCCTAGTTGATAAAGACCACTTTGTTATATAACCCAGGCATACTTTATAAATGATTCGAATTCTAAAATTGAAATTTTTTTTTATAACTCGCAATATAGGTACGTATTTGTAAGTACGTGCTTATACGTAGCTGCGATAAGGTACCTACGATTTTCGCATATCTTATACTTTTTGTAGACGATGACTCAACATCGACTTTCGTACGGCGGAATTAAAAATGTAAATACCTAGTTAAATGACCGTATACCTTATTACAACAGACAACAGTTTATGTTCGTAGTGAACAATTTAGAATACATTTAAAGGTACCGCAAATTAATATACACTTTTAATGCAAAAGGACATCGGTCCCTCATTTAAGGTACTGAGGTAAACATCTAATGAGTGTTCTACATTATCAATGGGTTTCATGTTTATCCTTCATTTTTTCAACATGGTTACTGATTAGGCACCTAATACAAAATACGAATTTTGAATACGAATACAGACCACTTGATATAAATAATTTCTAATTGCAACTAAAATTATTTCAAAATATGTACAATTAATTTGATTCTGCTGGTAGGTTTTGAGCAAGGCAAAAAAAATCACAAAGGTCTGTTGAAGAGAACAACCAAAATACTACAACTGTTTAAAAAATATCTCCATATTTTAACACTAAAGATGAAACAAGAAAGCTCCATAGACCTCCCATTCAAACAGTCAAACACAATGTTATCATATCTCGTGAAACGACTAAAAATCAAATTTTGAAACAATCTGCATTTTTCCTAGTTCAAAAGTCAACATAACCACTTGATAAAATTGTTCGAAATCGTAAAAGTCAGAATTTCTTGGAATTTTCTAAATCTAAAAAATCGTTTGAAATCTGAAAAAATTTTCAAGTCTCGTGAAATGTCTAAAAATAAAAAATTTTGAAACAATCTGCATTTTTCCTAGTTCAAAAGTCCACTGACCACTTGATAAAAATTTTCGAAATCGTGGAAATCAGAATTTCTTAAAATTTTTTAAATCCAAAACATCTGAAAAAATTTTAAAATTTCGTGAAATGCCGAAAAATCAAATTTTGAAACAATCTACATTTTTCCAAGTTCAAAAGTCAGCTGACCTCTTCATAAAATTCTTCAAAATCGGGGAAATCTTCTTGAAATTTTCTGAATCCAAAAAAATCTGAAAAAATTTTCAAATCTCGTGAAATGTTGAAAAATCAAATTTTGAAACAATCTACACTTTTCCTAGTTCAAAAGTCAACATAACCACTTGATAAAATTGTTCGAAATCGTAAAAGTCAGAATTTCTTGGAATTTTCTAAATCTAAAAAATCGTTTGAAATCTGAAAAAATTTTCAAGTCTCGTGAAATGTCTAAAAATAAAAAATTTTGAAACAATCTACATTTTTCCTAGTTCAAAAGTCCACTGACCACTTGATAAAAATTGCAGAAAATATACAGATCAGAGGACCAGATACTTCGGAACAAACTCAAATCTACTCGACACACTAGGAGACTCAAATTCTGAGATATTTAATTTCTTAAAAGAATGTAATTTATACCACTTATTGTAAATTTATTGTAATTTAACATTGTATCGTAAAACAGTATCGCGTCGCAAATTACCGTCAGGTAGAGCGACGAAAAATAAATATATTTAAAAAAAAA
>FIZU01037360.1:0-17284 GCA_900064475.1 Pseudococcus longispinus
ATGAGCAGCGCTCCTACAGGGGACTATGTGAGTAACTATTTACAAAATTTTTTGGCAATCCCCTTTCCGCTGTGACCTGCAGATGTCCATTTTGTAGTTCCAGTGTCTATAGATCTTGCTTATGAAATATTAAATTTTGATGCCTTCATAAAAATTGATTTTCAACTTCGTTATTTTCCAACATTTCTGTCAATTTTTTCGATGGTGCAGCATTCATTGCAGTAAACACCTAAACACGAACAAAATGGTCACCTCTTTTTGGAAATTTTCCGCGTACCGAAGATTTGCATTCAGATCATGAGAATTTTTCGCTCGGCTGCCCCCCCCCCCCATCTTTTGTGTAAATAGATCGTGCATGACATCATTTTGTAGGAAATTTCATGAGGAACATTGTGTTTCACAAGACTATAGTACTATTTTTTACAGTTTTTGAAATTTTTCAAGTTATTTACAAAAGATAGTGTTTTTTTGAATTTTTTATGGTTCACCTCATTTTTTTGACTCTCTGTCTTTGGGGTGAGAGAAATTTTTTCATCCTCTAGAAAATCGTACTCAATTTTTGTCAATGAGTGCTGCAGCTTTAGGTCAAGTTTTCTGAAGAATGAAAAAAATTGTTATAACTTTTATTGTTTTGACTTTTGATGTCACAAATTCTTGATATCGCCCAAAATTTCAGGCCCCAAGCTGTAAAACATCCATGTTGAAATAGGGTTCATCAGTTGGACCATTGTGCTCTTTACTCTCGCTTGTTAGTTGTTCCCTCGTAGTTCGATCTAGTGATCGGACTGATAGCTTTGCATACCTAATTCGTAGAGTTTTCTCTCTTTCTCCATTTTATTTATATATTGGACGAGAAAATAATGGCGAGTGTTTTTCTCATTTTCTCTCAGAGCCCGCGTATAAAACGTTTGCCATAGTAGCGAAATTCTTTGAAGTAGTTACCAATAAGACGGTTGGTTTTTTATCCGAGAGTAATCGCGATAATCAAACGTCAATATAAATACAACGTAGCTTTGACGAGCCCCGAAGAACACCCCGATATAGGTGCGTTCGCCTCTTAACAAGCACCACCGCGTCGCGCCGTATACGAGTAGCAGCTTTTTCTTTCATTCAAAGTGAACCCGTTTTGTTTGTAGATTCGTATCTTCTCGGGTGGAAGGTTCTTTGCGTAAAAATATATCATTTGAAAAGCCCGCCAAACCCGACCCGACCGTACCGGTACCTCCGGCGTCTCGAGAATTGGTACGTACGCAAAATGAGCCAAGGGAGTAAAAGAATGAATATGGAAGAGGACGAGAGAAAGAATTGAATGCGTGCATCGACGATGAAAGAAATAATTCGCTTTAACGTGTACACTGTATACAGCACAGCTACAGTGTACACTACGCTAACACAACACGCTTATTCGAATACTTTTCCAATCTTTGTATACTATAATTTTCGCGCTTGTTTCTTTTACTCGCGATATTTTCGCTCCAACGGAGTCATTCATTCGTTTATTCGCCGCGGAGCTGGCGAAATTTTCCCAACAAAGTGTCGAATTTATTCGGCGAGAAGGTTAAACGACGAACGAGGCGAAAGCGAATACCAACGAGAGAAAGAAATTGGGTCGATGGCGTTGGTACTATGTGCGTACTTCCAGAGTACATACGAAAGAGCTCGAAAAATCAACAGACGATTTCGTACGTGCTGTATGTAGCTCGCGTTATGTAAGTATGAAAAGTAAACAGAGTGCTGAACAATAAAAACACTGATTTTTCAACCCTCTATGGTTTCGTTAATTTTCAACATTTGTGTTATTTTCTCATACTAGCCTCCTTTTTCAAACGGAAAACCCAACGAATTCCATGTTTCGAACGGGCTATTTGAAGGAGAGCGGTGAAGAAAGGGAGTGAAATGAGAAAATCGTGGGCAATGTGGGAGAAAATGACCATAAAGTCATGAAATTGCCTTTGATCTTTGAAAAATTCATCGAAATACTGAAGACTAAAACTTGCTTACTTTTCGTGTGGAGAAATGAAGGTTTTTATTAAATATATGGAATTGTTTTCTTCAGAATTCTAATGATAGCTACAGATAATATTTGTCTGGAACTTTCTTGTGAAATTTTTTGGTCTCTACACAATGAGTTATATTCGTGGTTTGTCGAGCTCTGAAAATGAAGTAACTATATGATGATTTGAAAATTTGCAAGCTTTATAACTCCTTCAATTGGCAAGATAGACAAAATTTGCAAGAAAACTTTTCGATAGAACTTTTTTAATTTTACACTAAGTATGCATATTTTGTCCAACTTCAAAATTAAAGACGTTATAGAGCCTATCAATTTTCAAATCACCATAGCTCTTTCAATTTCAGAGTTAGGCTAAATATGAATATAACTCATTTTGTAGAGGACAAAAAGTTCAATCAAGAAAGCTCCAAACGATTTTTGTGTAGGTATCTACAGGGAAGGTGGATGGTTTTGAAAATGAAAAAAAAACTGACTGTAAAAATCTCAAAATCCAAGCCTCCTAGGGAAAAATACTAATCATTGATCGCAGAAAGAGAATTTTAAGCTCTACATTTTTATTCTTAGAATTTTTTTCAGGACGCTGAGTGAATTTCCCATAAACATGGATTTTCTGGCCAAACTAAAGGTTCTACAAAAAAATGCTAAGAATTGAAATTGTAGAGCTTGAAATTCCCATTGTGCATTAGAAGTTTGGTTTTTTCTAGGAGGCTTAGTATAGTTTTTGAGATTTTTGCAATCAGAGTTTGTGATGTAAAAAATTTATATCAAATTTTGAACTTTGACTGCGAAAATCTTGAAAACTAAGCTTCCTTAAAAGAACTATTCAGCTATTACAGAAAGAGAATTTCAAGCTCTATAATTTTGATTTTCAGTATTTTTTTGTAGGATCCTTAATTTGGCCAGAAAATTCATGTTTTCAAATGAGAAACGTGTAATTTTTTTCCCAACTCATCGACCCCCCTATGTGGGTCATTCTGTATATCACCAGAGGAGTTACCACGTTCTAAATTTGGATAAAAATACCAATTTTTAATATGAGTGACACGATTCTTCGAATTGGCAAACATGCATACTTTTGTGTGGTTTGGGTTGCAGCATCACAGTTTGAAGGCAGTGCACTACTACCAGAACACCCTGTACGTATTTCGGTGAACCGAATCGAGCAACTTGTTTGACGTGGGTGTTTGAAAGGTTGCGTACCCTCTTGTTTTCAAAAATCATTAAATTGTCATATGAAACGTTACGTTACGTTATACTCGTGGCGTGGGTTGGTGAGTTACGGTACGACTAAGTTGTGTATTTTACACGTACGTGAGCTGGAAATAGCATAAGGTGTTTTTGGCGATGAAACCAACTACCGAAAAGGTGAAGCAGGCTGCGGATAGGCTTCCAGGCCGCATCTCGTGATACGAAATCTTGGTGTAATCGATAACACGTCACGCATTAGGCAAATATATTTCAACGTCAAGGTCTGCGCTCCGATACTCATCCAGTACTCCGAAGTTCAACTCCAGCAGGCCGGTGCGAGCTTCGAAATTAAGCGACTCGTCTCGCATTAAATCACGATAATTTGCCTAATACGAATTTCGCAAAGAAGCTTATGTATACACTGGGTGTCGGTAGCGCCTTATCTGGGCGATGATACTACCCACACGTCGCTTATCGTCATCATGCGTATCTCGCTCGGGCCGGGTCGCCGGCGTCAAGCAGGTTTTGCGAAATCGCGACGAGAAAAGGCAAGCTGACGTTGGGTAATTTGTAATTACGTCGTTGTCGCGGGCCCGCCAAGTAGCGAAATTTTTTTATCCGACCTACGCGCGTATATCATCCGAAATGCGAGCAGAAACTCGCTCTCGTGTATGGTAAAGTAACGAGATTAATGCGAATGCCATACGATGCCGCGAAGAAAAAAGATGTGTTTGGGATATGCGCGAAAAAATGACAGATTTTCCGGCTCGTTTCCGAGGTCGAATTAATTCGTCGGGATTTTCGCGTGTTCGCGGTACACGTCGAGCTGGATCTACCACCCACCGTCTCGCCAATTTATATTCGAATGCTTTAATTACAAAAAATGTCCCTTTCTTGTGACATGGTCTTCGTAAGGATATGTTTTTTATTTACACGTGTGTGGGAGAGGTGGTTTTTGGTGGTGTGAGATAAGCTCGGAGATGTGTCCAGTTTGAAAGTTCAAGGATTTAAGAAATTGAAAATTTTCACAACTTGTTTGATTTCAAGTCGAATATTCATTACGTGTCTTGATTTTCAAATCAATGAAGTCCCATCAGTTTCAAGTTCCACTATGTTGAATTATTCCACCTTCGAAGAAAATTTTCATCAAAGAGACTACACTGAGTGTCCTAACTGAAGTTCCAAATATTTCACTGGAAGTCAGGCAATTCAAACTAATGAAATGTACAAATGTTTGCCGACTCTCGAAATCGAAGGAGAAATTCATGAAATAGGATGTAACTTGCAAGATATAGTTGTTCTAGATTATTTTGTTGGACATAGAAAAAACTCTTCACAAATTCGATCGTATAAGGATTTCGTTCTAGTTGAAAATTGAAGAGTCTGCAAAATTTTGAAAGATATAGCTCCTTTAATACGAAACGGTGGCAACACATAGGCATTACTTCAGTCATGACTCGTGTTTATATGTTGCTCAAGTTGAAAAGGACATTTTCTCCCCAAAATGTGTAGAACAAATTTTACCTACGCACTCGTATCCTTATTTTAGTTAAAATTCGCCCCTTCAGTTCTGAGGATAGACAAACCTTCATGCATTTGTTTAATTTGAGTTGCTATAATCCATACGAAATATTTGCGGCTCTTAACGGAACCCTTGGTATACAGAGTGTGTTGATCATAGTTGCTTCCCTTCATTATGATAAATCGGCACCCAAACTACATGGGTGTAAATAGTTTTGCTTATCTTTGAATTAGAAGGAGCAAACTTATTTGATTAATTCTAAACTCCACAAAATGAGGTAGATATGTTCATCTAACACCAAAATTGAAAGAGCTACAATGATTTGAAAATTTGCAGGTTTATTCATTCCTTCAATTTGCAAGTTGAAAAAATTTTGAAAATCTTTTTTTATAGAGCTTCTTGAGCTCTTGAAAAGAAAAATAATTAAATTTCAAGAATGCCTTTTTTTATCTTTTAAATGGCTGCAGCTCCTTTTGATTTTAGCGTTAGGCAAAACATTAGTCGCACATTTTGTAGAGCTCAAAAAGCTGAACAAAACATAGCTTTTTCAAATTTTGTCTAGCTTCCAAATTGAAGGAGTTTGAAGCTTACAAATCTTCATATCATTGTAGCTTCTTCGATTTACAAGTTGGGCAAAATTTGAAAAATACATTTTTTGTTGAGCTTTTTGTGCTCTACAAAATGAGTTAATAATGTTTCGTCTAAGGCTAAAATTGAAGGAGCTACAGCCATTTAAAAGATAGAAAGATGCATACATTCTTGAAATTTTTTCGTACAATTTTTTTTGAAATGATCTTCCATGTTTTCAATTTTGGAGTTGGTCAAAACATTAATAGCTCATTTAGTTGAGCTTTTTGAACTCTATAAAAAAAACTCTTTCAAAATTTTGTCAACTTGCGAATTGAAGGAGTTATGATGCCTGCAAATTACAAAAAAGTTTTTAAAAAAATTGCCTATCTATATTCTCAGCAAAGTTACGACCTGCTGAAAAAATCATCTTCATGAGCGCATAAATTTGCTCCTGCTAATGTTGAGGTTGGCAAATATGCATACACATATGTGGTTCGGGTAGCTGCATCTCTGATTTGAAGGCGGTGCACTTCTACCTAAACACCCTGTATACTCTGATATGACATATTAACGCATTTGAATTGTTTTTGTTATGAGTAGAATCGTGCAAAGGTTCAAAAAGTGACATTTTTTCGTGACTTTTTCGACAGGTTGATTATCGTAAAAGCATATAATTATGTGTCTACTGTTCTAAAATCGGTAATAGATTGCTGAACAGTAGCCATATCGATGTTCACAATTCTGAAATACTTACAAAGAAATGAATTCGAAAGTATGAAAGAGTTCTTTTCGCTGTTGAAATCTCAGCTCATTGATACCTAATGCATATTTTATGACTTCCAGTTTAATTGTATATTTCATCACCTTTCAAAGCACATGTTACAATGCTACGTTATGAATCATCATTTCGACTTTTTTTTTTGTTGCAGTCCTTCCAATCCAAATTGTCTTTCAGTTCAAATGAAATAGTGGCTATAAGCTGTTCATGGTGTAAAGACGCTTATCACAATAAGGATTCTTGCTTCAATATGAATAAATTAGAAGAAGAATGTAATTTAGGTAAGAACATTTTACGACACTGCCAATTAAAAACATCGCTATTTTTTCCTTCTTCGGACGAGGTAGGAAAAAAAACCGAAGAAGGTTTTTCTCGATACAAAGAAATACGTTCATTCGTTTCGAATTTACGTCAATAATTTCGCCATCGCTTTGCGGAAGCGTATCGAGCAAGAGAAAAAAACTTAAACGAAACGATTTTAGTCAATTCGTCGTCTACGTCGTATACCTAGTATAAAGCTGTGTAAACAGCTCGTCGACCGAGTGAAAAAAAAAAAATAGGAAGGAAAAAGAAACAGAGAAAAAAAAACGACAAAGGCGAAGTAAATTATACAGTTTATACGATAGGACGTAAATTTAAAGCAGCTTTGTACGAGTAAATATTTAATATAAAGAAAAAAACTAAAAAAAACATATTGTTCTGCGTTTAATTTCAAATTATTATTTACTCGGAATTCGTTTCTCGCGAAGCTGGTGAAAAAAAAGCTTTGAAAAAGCGTGCAAAAATTAACGTAGGTACCTAAGTATCTCGTACCTGGGCTGCCGTTTTTAGTATAATTTTTTTCGTTCGTTTGCCAGAGACTGGAATCCTATGAGGATAGTTCTCTGCGTCGGATGAATTACGACGGTTTAATTAAGGGTATTTTTTTGTCGACTACGTAGGAAAGCATAGCAGTATTATTGTACCGCCGTCGTGGATCGTGAAATTGCCGCGAAAGGGTAGTTTTAAATCGAGCCTTAGAAAATCACCCAAGAAGAAGCAATCGAGTAAAAGGAAGAATAAAGAAAAAGTAAGTTTTAACGATAGTTGCAATTTTTATTATTTGTACGAGTATCTGTTCGTCGGTTGGTATTTCTATACGATGCGAAATAGAACACAAGAAAGGATCAAGAAAAGGCTCGAAGCGAGAGAAAATTGTGCGCTCGCGGCCTGTACCTAGTTTTTGTTCGTAATCAATTCGTCGATGGGGGTTTTTTTCCTCTTTGTCTCTTCGATACCCCTCTGAGCCAAGATTTTACTTTATCAGTACGACGATTTGAAAGTGACGTCTGCGTATTTTTTTATTCTGCTGCGGTAATTGTCTGGAAAAGTCGGGTCTTTTGAAACGTCATCTTAAAACTAACATCGATTACTCTGCGACTCGAACCGAACCGTCGTAGGTAAGCCACATTAAACGATTTGTATTCGCGTAATAATGTTACCTGTTCTCTTTTTTTTTTCTTCCATCCTTCCTCGTGGTGTTTTTCATCTCATATACGTTCTCTCCGCTACATCTCGGCCGTCGTCGTCGTGAATTACCAGCAAAAGCCCATAATACGTGATACACAGTTTAAAATAACTTTTGAATTACTCGCTGTAACGGTGCAAAGGTTACCTTAAAGCTCGTATAGTGTACAAAAAAGGCGCTCGTATTAAAAAACATAACTTAGTTTTGCGTAGTCGTCGTAGTCGTTCTAGCTCGTCGCGTAACGTTGAAAAACTTTTTATTACTTGCCCGCCGACGGCGATGTGTGGCTCATTTTAATATTAATCTGTCGCTAACACACGTACCCATACACGCGAGTATCCCCCTTTTCACCCTTGGTCGTATTTCCATTTCGCTATATCATCCTGTATTGATAAAAGTTTGCTAATTTTCTAAACGAGTATAGCTTCGTATGGGTGGTTTATTGTGGAAAAAGAATAAATATAGGAGAATGTGTTGTGACGTGAGAAAAAAAATTACGACCAATCGGTACCATACCAAAGTGCCTTTTGAAAACGAGTATAATGAACCTCGTGAGGGGAAAAAGCATCTTTAGAGATGATTCATGCGATGCGTGGGTGCTAACAATAACAACAAGGTATCGTGTGCCAAAGGTAAACGAAAAATATTCCTTGAATGATTGGATAGGCGAAGTGTTTGACGTAAGAGTTGTGGATTCTGGTTCGTTTAGGGGTGAGGTATGCACTTCGTTTGACTCGTTGGATGAATATTTGTGTGTAGAGCTTGATGAAGGGGTATTTTGTAAGGGACAAAATAGGCAACTAGCCAGAGAAGTAAATAGCCATGTTGTTTTCTCCTTTGTACATAATTAGAAAAGCCATGACTTTCAAGGTGTGTATGTTGAGATGGAAGTATACCCATCAAAATCCGTTTTATAAGCAATTAACCACAAAAATTCATTTTGACTCTTTCCACTCGAGTCTAATATATTTTTTTTCACCCATTGAAGAGGGAGGCAAACGACAAGCGTAGTGAAAACCTATAACTTGTACAGAAAATTAAAACACAACAAAATTAACACATTATTGTTGACTATACATTTGTAATTAGAGATTTAACATTTTATACACGATAACGATTTTATAGATACGAAAAAACAGCACAAATTTACACAACACAATATAATTACGAAAGCATACTGACGAACGTTACTCGATTAACCACGTAACGTAACTTTTTCTCGTACCTGGGACAGTGTAGCCATATCTCCGGCGCACAATCCTACCGCTACACTATTAATTTTCAATACTTCACTCAACCTCATTCCAACCAAATAAGCTGATATTAGATTAGTACTTAATCTAAGGGGTTAGCACAGGTATACTTCTTTTTTTGAACAAATTTGTGGGGAAGAGGGTTGCACATATTCACGTACTCATGAAAAAACAGAAATTAACGTACGATGTATTTCACCTTTTGCACAACTTGACCGAAAACGTTTACGAACGAAGTACGTACGAGAGAACTGGAACAATACCGCATTATCTATTGTTATCGATGCTATCGGGTTGGTGACGCGCGCACTAACACCGGCGCTACGTATGTCGACGCTATCGCAACGTTGGCGCCACCACCACACCACTCCCCCTCAGCGGGAAAGCCGCGGTACAAAGCATTTAAATAATAAAACAAATATAGCCTAAACAAAGTAAAAAAATTCAAAGAAAAACACCAATGACTACAAAAAATAAGCATAAAAAATTTGAAAAAAAAAACATAACAAAAAATCGGTAAACGGTAACTAAAAGCAATGCATACAAGTAAAATGATTATTCAAGCGAGCGCAACAACGAACTTTTAACTACTACGAAGATTTTATGATTACCTAAGCATAAGCATTACGATTTGTAATTCCCCTGGAATCGGACCCGACGCACCAGTCACGTTGTTCGTGACTTGACGGTTGCGTCTTTGGTCCCAGGGCCAGGGGTTACCTCGACCTTGGATGGTATCGGTGCGTTGTCGTCCGCTTCTGCCATGAACGCTGGCTTGACGCGGTCCGCCATCACCGTGACCTCGCGTCCATCCATCTCGACCTCGACGGTCTTCTCGTGACGGCTCACCACTCGATGCGGTCCTGTGTACGTACGACTGCTGCAACCCACCGGGACTAATTGTAGTGTGAGGGATCGTGAAAATAATAAAACCAACTCGCGAAATAACTAGATCATGGCGGTGATCAAAAAGAAAATGTAATCCAAATTAGTTCAAAACAAAACAGTTCAAGAAAAATCACAAAAGTTACCGCGATGAACAAAACGAAAAAGTTATCAACCATATAAAGACAAATGACAGAAACGTAATGAAACCTCAGAACGAAACGTCGCTAGAAATGGTCCGAGATTCTTATCTCTTACCATTTCTACCGGCTTATCTCGTAACGCGGCCTGACCTAAACGTAGCCATAGTTTCAACTAAAACAAGAAAACAATAGTAAAGATAAAGAATAGTAAAGAATGGTAATAAATATCAATTATAATTTAGCAATTACGACGACTAACAACAATAACAGCAATAAAACTACACAGGCCCATTATAAGTAAATTAATAACAGAATTAACAAAATTTAATAAATATACACTATCAAAATCAACGATAAATATAATCAAAATTAAAATCAACAATAAAAGTAAGACTTTTGAAATTTTAAAAGTATCAGACCAAAAGTAGGAAGAAACAAAGACTTGAACAGATGACGAAAAGGGGAGAGTTATCCCGAAAATTCCTTTAGCTTTTTGCGAAAAATAGGACGTGCAACAAAATTACGAAGATGCTGAGGTAGACTGTTGAATAATCGGGATATTTCCCATTCAGCCTGGTGGCTCATTGTGGCCAACCTGGCTCTTTTCTCGATCGCAAAGAGACCCCCTTCGTCGTTAGGTTTAACCTCAAATATGACCCTGTTTGCTAAGAAAATTAACAGCAACGTATTTATAGCTTTGGGTAACGTCGTATATTCGAAGCATAGCAAAGTGATCTCTGACATCATCAGTCCAGTTACAACTTAACATACGTCCAATAGCCGTATTTTGCATTTTCTGAATCCTCCTAACATGGATTTTCGCTGCGTTTTCTCAAGAGATGATACCAAACCTGAGAACCGGCTGATATATCGCTATGTATGATTTTTCTAAGATGATAGATTCCAAAATGCTTCGCGAGATAAGACAAAAATAGTTAAGCTTTTTTAGTTTTGCCTCGAGGTACCGAACGTACGGTTCCCAGGCTAATTTAGAATCAGAAACAACACCCAAATATTTTATTTCAAAGACTTCCTCCAACGGTTTGCAACTGCATACACCCTGGCACTCGGTGGTTTTATGGAGAAAAATTTTAGACTTAACGGTAAGATTAGAAAACGATGTGTAGCAGACGGTAAGATTAGAAAACGATGTGTAGCAGACAACTTTTGACTTTTCAAGATTTGGCGCCAGGCAATGTATAGCTAGGAATTTTGTTCAGACTCGTACGAATGCGTGCGTGCATTCGCCGAGTTCGGTTGGAACGCAGAATGATCCTCGATGGCGTTTTCGCGCTGTCGCTGCCACAGCCGTAACTGCACGCCGCATCCAACCGACGAAATCAGGGGCATCGGCGATAGAATTTGCCAAATTGACGATACAAAAAAAAGTTTCAAACAAAAATTGCAGAACGTTGAAAATCAGGCATTTTTTATCCTACAATTTTTTTCTACCTTGAAATGAGGAAGAGCTGTTCTGAAAATTAAAAAATTTTGTCCCAACACAAATTGTGAAGTACTTCTTTTTAAATCACTACACACCATGAGCCAGTATCTACATATAACTTAATTTACTGAACCATAACTATTCCCGTTTTCGACGTCAAATCCAGATAAACTGCCCGACGATGGATATCTCCTGAATTCACTTAAAGATTGACATCTTGGACATTTTACTCAAAATACCTCGTAACGACTGACCACGATAACCCGACATGTTGATCTTTGATTGGTGAAATAAAGTTGACGCAACCAATTTGCATATACGAAACTGTATTTTACGATTACGAAATTTGATGTGCAGCAAAACACAAAAGTTTGTAAAGTTTCACACACAGTGAAAATAATAAAAAGTTTCAATACTGTTTTTAAGAAACGATAAAAATAAGTTAAAAAATGAATATTTAAAAAACAGTTGAAAATATCATTTGAACATAATTATGAACGTTGCACACTATCGCGCATGAAAATTTGTAAAAAACAACAGGATAAAAAAAATACACGGTAAATATTACATAAATTTGAACAATATACAAGGAAAAGAGAAAAATCAGAAGAAAAAGAACATGAATTATTAATTCATTTAAAGAAATCAATCAAGATTTTTCAGAGAAGAAAGAAACAACATAGTTGTAGCTTGTTTGAATAACGAATTGGAAGTCCAGTGATCAAGAATAAATCTCACTTTATACGTACATTTTACATAGAAATTTCTTATCTTTAGGTAAAACCCATATAGCTCATGATGTACTTTATCCCTACCAACCCGCCACTTCGTTTTCGCTTCAAGTAAGTTGGTATCCCAAAACGAGAAATATATTATGATACGATGCATTTTGAAGTATGCCTAAAAGTACGCACTTCAATTGATCACCATACGTTATATGCGCATTAGATAATTGTGAGCATTCCCTACATGCTACCTGGAAACTCACTTCGAATTTAGAGTTCAGGAGATTTGACATGAGATAAGAATAAGATTTATACCCCAGGTATTGAGGTTAGGAAATGAGGAACCACGATTTGATGCCAATTTAAGCAAATTCATTTTTCCTTCGAATTTTTCTGATTTTCGTGAAAAATTGTGATTTTTTATGACACATTATAAAGTTTGATACATTTTAGAAGGGGTTTGAAGTTAAAAGTTGAAGTTTGGGGGCCTGAAACCTCAAACTTCAAACCTACCCTCAACCTTTATCCCCTCTAACATTAAACTTCACCTCCCAAACCTAACTTTCAAACCTCATCTTCATTTGAGGGTTTAGTTTAAAGTCACGGATTTAAACTCATTCCGAGCCTCAGACCCACCTTTTTTTTTGTCACCGATTGTGGCTGCTGCGACTTCCGGTCTCAAGTCAACTCTGACGAAGGGGGTGTATTTCCTGACTAGAATCATGGCTCTGCCTAGGTTACTGGATACATTCTGATGTGTTGGCCTCCTCTCTGACCAAGTGTGGCTTGGTGATTCCAACTGCTATGACTTGGTGGGCTCTTGCTGTGGCCAGGGACAGCTGGAACAATCGCTGCCCATGGCCAGTAAACCTGAAACTCCTGCTAAAATGTATTTTTTCGATAATTTTTTTTGTTGAAAATACTGGACTGCTTCTAATCTTAAAAAATTTATAAGATGAGCATGCAGCGAAAATACAAAGATTGAATCATCAATGTTCGGAAATATTTTGATATTCATAATTTTTTTTTCAATTTATCCAGCGTTCAATAAATTTCGATGCTTTTGGGGATTTTATAGTGACTTCTAATTTTTTCTTACACATTTTTTGAATTTTTGTAGTATGTTACTGATATTTTCCCTAATTCCTTATCAGATGGAAAATGAGATAGGCAACTTATTCGACACAAATGTCATTCTGGCTGTATCATTGATCAAAACTACCTCTTCACCACATTATGGATATCGAATAGGCAACACATTCGGCTCGTATGATTATATACCTGTCTATCACCTACCCAGAAATAATTTTCGCTTCGAGGGAGGAAGAGTTGGGAAGGGTGGAACGATAGGAGCATGAAATAAATTGAAGTTTACCGAAAAAATGCCACCTACTTAACCCCTTAGCTTATATAAAAGCTATACGACAATATCGAAGCTATTGATTGGTTTTTGCGTATACGCGAACGATACTCCGGCGTCTAATCCGTCGTGGTCGTCGCCAACGCCACCGCCGCTGCCGTCACGGTCGCCGCCGTGGGCCGCGTCCGCAACCAGCGTCGATGTAGATATTTCATAACGCGTACGAAATTGGCGCTCGTAATAATTAAAACGTTATTATCATTTTTATTAGAATAATACCGCAGCGATGGGCATACAACGTTATTAAAAATAGTCGTGTATAGGGATGAGGATGCGGTGTCGAGAAAAAAAAAAGGCCGAGCAATCCGAAGGCGTTGGCGACGCCGTCGTCCGCCCAATATAGTCATATTTTTATATGACGAGAATAATTACGGTACGTAGGGATGTTTTCTCATTATCTTAATAACACATTGGTCGTCGACAATGAATATTTTTAATACGGCGCACGAAAATCCGCGCCCTGGTCGATTCCGCTGTGTTGCGTCGAATTAAAAACCAATTTAGCAAATTAATTTCGTATTGTGGACGTGAACGTTCGGAGACCTGAGTACGAAATCTTGAGGGGAGGTGATGAAAATGCAACTCTGTGGGAGTGTGGGCTGAAATTGTTGAAAAAATGTGATTTTCGATTATACCGCTTTAGGAGGGGGGAAATACAGTGGTGAATCTAACCGATTTTCATCACATCGAAAATACGTTCTATAATAATGCCATATCTTGAAAATGCAAATTTCTGAAAAGTGGCAATTGAAGAAATTCTTATATTCGAACGTCTTTTTGGGCACAATCTTTTGATCATTTCAGATACAACAAATATTCAACGAAATTTTAAAATAATTTTTTTGAACGAATCTGAAGAAATGCACGAAATCTAAAAAATTACTTACTCGTTGATAAAATTAAAAAAAAAATTTCTTGTTCACGTTACGTAATCGTTGTTCTTCGAAAAAAATCAAAACATTTCATTTTGTATAAGTATGAAGTTCAACCCCCCCCCCCTGGACCTCCTTGGTCATTTCCATTTTCATATTACCCGTGAAAGTGCTATGCCAAATTGAAGTGCACATTCCAATCTGTCATATAATGCCCGACAGATTCTAATTGTTAGTTTAAAAAGTTGGACGCAACTTTATAATGTCTCGTGAAATGTTCAAAAATCAAATTTGGAAACAATCTAAATTTTGTCCAAAATCGAAAGTCAATTGACCTCTTGATAAAATTTTTCAAAATCGAAAAAGTCAAAAATTCTGCAATTTTCCTAGTCCAAAAAAATAGTTTGAAAACAGAAAAAATTTTCAAGCCTAGAAAGTCTACAGTGTTTGTCAGACAAAATGTCTGAAAATCAGCATGATCTCTGAAATTTTCCAAGTCCAGAAAATGAATGAAAATTTGAAACAAGTCCAAAAATGTCTAGCAGTCAGCATTAAGTAAAAAGCTGTCTGACAAATATTCTGATTTGAACATTTCTTGGAACTTTTCAAGTTCATGAAATAAAAATTTTTCAAGTCCAAGAAGTTTGTCTTACAAAATGTTGGAAAGTTACCCTAACTTCTAAAATTTTCCAAGTTTGACATGGGTAGGTATTAGGGGGGAACGCGAAAAAAAACATATCTCGGATTTTGACCGAATTCAAGGGGATGGTTCATATTTAGTTGGGGGTGAACCGTAGAAAATTTTAGACCCCTAGTTCAAAGGCGAGCGGAGCTAGGGGACCTCAAAGTGTGGTACCTTTTGAAAAAAACGCGGTTTTTGGCCACTTTTGGGTAGTGCCACCTGGGTGGCACCTCGGGCACACCCCAAAAAGTTGCGATTTGAGTTTATACATCTCCCAAAACGGTTGACCTCGAAATTGGATACCACTTTTCCTACCCCACCAGGGGGTTAAAAAGTTGCAAATTAGTGAAAAATCGAGATTTTTGATTTTTTTTAAAATGAAATACCCGTCGCTTGGTACTAAAACCGAGCCTAAATGGCTCCTATTGATTCAAAAAAATTATTTCGATTGCAAAAATTGAAAAGTTTTTATTGCGGTGTGACCAACGTTCGATTTTTATAAACCAACAAAAATTTCGTAATTTTTCATGGTGAATAACATTTTTTACAAAAATGGAAAGTTGGTCACCCTGCAATTAAAACTTTTCAATTTTTGTAATCGAAATAATTTTTCTGGATCAACTGGAGCCATTAAGCAAAGCGTATTTCATTTTTTTTAAAAATCAAAAATCTTGATTTTTCACCAATTTGCAATTTTTTAACCGCCTGGTAGGGTAGGAAAAGTGGGATCCAATTTCCAGGTCAATGTTTTGGGAAGGTGTAGAAATTCAGTGCTCGAAGCATTACGCAAAAGTGGCCAAAAACTGTGTTTTTTTCGTAAGGTATCACACTTTCAGGTCTCTTAGCTACGCTTTCCTTTGAGCTCGGGGTCTAAAATTTGCTATGGTTTATCCTCAATTAAATATGAACCATCCCCTTGAATTTAGTCAAAATCCGAAGTATGTTTTTTTTTTGCACTCTACCTCAATGAGTATGTCTTAAAGCTGGGGGTCAATCTGAAAATTTAGAACATTTTTTGTGCATTTTTCGTGTCCATAAATTCCGTCACGAAATTCCTTGACGATAACTTTTAGACATTTTGTCAAACTTTTTTGAAATTTGAAAAATTTTCAGATTTTCATTGACTTTTGGGACTTGGAAAATTTTCAGAGAAATAACGCAGACTTTTAGACATTTTGTCACACAAACAATTTAGATTTTTTTGGAATTTGAAAATTTTTCAGATTTCCATTGACTTTTTGGATATGAAAATTTTTCAAATATTACGCTGACTTTCAGACATTTTGTCACATATTTTTGGGTTTTGAGAATTTTTAAGAACTCAAATTAATTTTTAGGCTCGGAAAATTTCAACTTCATGTAAATTTTCAATCAAATTGAAATCAGACATTTTGTCGGATTTTTTTGAATGTAGAAAAATTTTCAGATTTCTACTGACTTTTTATACTTGGGATTGGATTTCGAAAATTTTTCAAAAAAGTTCCATTTCGAAATTCATTTACGAAAATCCGTTGCAATAACTTTCAGATATTTTGTCTGACTTTTTTGAACTTGGAAAATTTTTTAAAATTCAAATGACTTTTCGGACTTGGAAAATATCTAGAAAATTTCAAATATTACGACTTTGTGGAATTGAAAAATTCAATGAGCAAAAGCGTATCCTATGTTTTGTAGTTTTATGGGTTATTTGAAAATACCGGGGACTTTTTGTTAGACTTTTGAAAATTTTTTGAATTTTAAGAAGAAATATCCATGTACCAAGATGTCCGCTTGAAGAAGGAATCTATTCTTTGTCTGAGAAAATGTCTAAAAGTCAGCCTTATCTCTGAAATTTTCCAAGTCCAAAAAGTCAGTTAAAATCTGAAAATTTTTCCAAGCCCAAAAAAGCCTGACAAAATGTCTAAAAGTTAATTTATATCTTATGCTAAAAGTAAAATGTGATTTCTAAGTCATTTTAAAGTAGAAAGTGTCATTTTTGGTCAAAATCTCGGATTTTAATCAATTGTTTTTTTGTCCAAATTGTGAATTTTTGGTCAGAATTGTCATTTCAAGGTAAAAATTAATGATTTTAATCAAAAATGATGAATATATACTTTGAATTGACAATTTCGATCCAAAAAATTACAATTTTGACAAAAATGGCAATTTTGACCAAAAATGACAAACTTTGACCAAACAAAAAATTTGGACAGAATATTTGGACAAAAAGAAGATAGATCCACTCTTCAAGCGGACATATTGGTACATGGATATGTCTTGTCTCATTATAAGTCCAAAAAAG
>FIZU01037371.1:0-11756 GCA_900064475.1 Pseudococcus longispinus
AGATATGGCGATTTTTCGAAAGTTTGGTCAAAAATGTCGAATTAGGGATTTTTATTGTTTCTAGTAGAGCGAACCCTGCTCTTTGACATGTAATTAGTGAACTTTATTTTGATCGGAGATAACATAAAAATAATCTGAAATAGCGAAAAAAAATGTCTCCATTTAAAAAAAAATCCACAGAAACTTTCGAGCTTTAATATCACGATAACCATGCACTTTGAACGAATGTTTATGAGAACCAAAGTTGTAGAAAAATAAATTTTCTTCGACTTTAGTCCTTAGAAACTTTCGTGTAGAATGCTTAGTTGATGAGATATTGAGGTTGGAACGTGAAAAAAGGGAACTTTTAAAAGGTTAAAATAAAAATTTTGTTTTTTGAAATTTCAACTTTGAAAGCGAACAACCACAGCGACTTTTGTACTTAAATGGCACAACGAGGTCTCAATCGATCAGAAATTTCATCTAATATTACCACGTACCAGGTGGTCTTAATTCAGTACCTCAAAAGTGGGACCTTTTTAGAAAAACGTACACAGCTTTCAACTGATACAATTACTTTTCAATAGGTAATATTCGCAGAGAACAAAAAAATCCTTATAGGTAGGTATATTTTTATGGCCTACCCTAAAAATTGAAGGAACAGCAAAAACTTAAAATAAAAAATTGTAAATTTTCATAAATTAAAAAAATAATTTAGCCATTTCAGATGAAAAGCTGGTTTTCTTTCCATATCTGAATATCTGACCAACTTTTCTGAATTTTTTTCGTTTTAAATTTTGAATCCGATATCAAGCAAATTTTCTTTTATGTGATCTAAATACTAAGAAATTCCAAACTGAACATAATAGCAGGACTTTTTTTGTCTCACGGAGCAAGATTTCAAAATTAAGTACTAAGATCTCTGACGCTTTCGATCCCAACTTGATGAAAACCACTCACTTTGATTTTCAATAAATACCAATACTTTTGGAAGCAAAGCAATAGAATTGATACATAATTAATTGAAATTGAGGCATTGAAAAGAGTCCTTTACAGGAAAAATTCCTTTAAATCAAGGATGTTTAAGGGCTTCAAACTAGAAATTTTCAGTTGAATTATAATTCTAGATGATTTTTTTTGTTCATGTAGTTGTAGTTAAAATTCAATCAAAAATTAAAGACAAGTACAAACACTTAATTTTTTTTATTTTTTCATTTAATAAATTTTTATAAGTTTTGCAAAATCTGACAAAATATTTAAAAGCTTATAAAAATGCAAAATAGACTTTCTATAACTTTCTTATAATTTTTCAGATGTTGCAAAATATCAAATTATTGATTTTTTCTTTTTCGAATTGATCTCAAGCCCTAAAAAATATCAATATTAAATTAAACGAACATGAAAAAAACAACTTCGAACTTCAAAAAAAAAATACATAAATATCGAATTTTTTTCAATTGTCCAGAGATTTTGCAGTACCCAAGTTAAAAACTCAAATGAAAAAAACTTTTATGGTCAAGATTCGCGTCAGTTCGTTTCTAACGAATCTACGAAAGAATAAACCCGGTAATCGAGTAAAGCATTGGTATCCATTACAAATTAATTGAATAAAAAGATGACCATTAATCAGATAAATTATAACTGTGTAAAAATTAGACCTATTCTTCAGTTTATTACATTCCGAAAGATATTTTATGATATTTTTTTACCGATGACCTGAACTTTACAGGTCAATGTATTATATGCTTGTATCTGACTCCCATCGTATGAAAGTACACATATACTCTTTAGATCGACCATTTTAAAAGATATCTCTCCAGGAAGTAAGTTAATTTGGATCGTTAAAGCCTACTATACGATCGAGTGAATTCTTAAAAAAATCATTTCTAAAGCCAACTTCTCAAAATTATGGGAACAACGGAGATTTACGATCATAAAATTCATACAAATCTACCTGGGATGTGGGATTAATCAGAATAGCCACTCTTGATTCATACAAAATGGAATCGAGAAAATCACATCGTAAATGTCTGAGATTTTTTTTCAAATCCCATCGATTTTTGAACTCTACTTCATTCTCAAAAACACAAAATTTTCATGAAAAAAATTACTAAAATATTTTAATTCATTTTTCACGAATTTTTGAAAAAAAACCATTCAAATTCTCTCCTTTCGCATGCCATTTCCTCAACCCCCTTCCTTCAAAAAATTCCCAACCCAAACTACCCATCAACATCAACCCATTCCAACAGTATCCACACAGAAACCACAGTCGACTACATTCCGCTACTTTCCCCCCATCTCTTCGCCATTCTACAAACAATACCATCGAAAAAGTATTTTTCATCGATGATCATTCATGATTCTCGTTACATTCGTTCCGGAATTTTCGCCTCACCGCCGCCACCGCTCAGTAAATAGCTTATAATTGATACAAATGAACCCAGACATTAGTACTCGTATTTGGCTAGAAAACAACTGATTCTAATTGTTTTATAGAATCGCGAATCTGTGGGAATTTTTTCACAGCCTTCGGCAACGATCATTATAAAAAAAGTAGGTATGCACTATGCAGGTGCTATAGGTAAGGTAATGCGAGCCAAGCATTAATACCTCAACAGTCAACATTGTATAGTTTATATAGACGCTGATACCCGGCTGTACAGGCGAATTCCGTTTCTACAATGAAATACGTTACTTACAGATAGGTACAGTGTATAAAAATGATGGCCACAGTTTTGTTCCGCTCGAATAAACGTTCTAAATAAACAATTATATAGCGGCCAGCGTGATTAGCGATTCGGTGGAATAAATGCGATTTTCTTACCGGCCACTCAGACCTTTATACATTCTTATCAATAGTCGAACAAACCATTTACCAGAAGTGGAAAAAAAAATCCAAACACCGTTATCTCTCTTTCTCGTGTATGCTTCTCTCGTAAACCCACAACCATTCTTCAATTGATGTATACCTATGTACCGAGCACACGAAATACCGTAAAATCGAACCGATACAGCTTTGGAAGAAATACCTTGGTATTTATATACACGTACGAGTAAATAAATCCATAATATGTATGGTTATACTTTCGTACGTCTACGTATCATTCGTCAATTTTCTATACGTTCGATTTTATTCGACTGTCTGTCGTTCGAATGTCCTCACAGGTCGCATCATTTTACTTCATATGAAAGTACAAGTAACCGAACTTGCCGACGATGCGATGGTTTCCTTCAAGGCCAATTAAACAAAAAGGGAGACATTTTTTGACCTGATTTTCCACCTTCTTATATTCTTTTTTCTGTATTTACCTACGTGCTAAAAAAAAAAATCATATTACGAATACATTTACTCGATTACGTATAAGTAGGTCATTAGCATGTTTTTATTTTATTTATATTATTTTTTGCGCATCTCTCATCTCGTAATCGTAAATCTCATTTTGATTAATTTATTTCGTATTCATTTTTGCTCGCGTGAAAGTAATTCCCCCTTTGTATTAATTATCAATCGGGAATACTGCGCCATTTCCGCGCCAACCCAAAACCGCGTTAGGTTTTTAATTAATTATATAAATAATATAATACGAGAGCCTGCGAGTAGATGTAATATGCACGTGTTGCCTACCTACTTGCGATCCAACTTTGGAAACCAGTTTCGCAAATGAAATTTTCGACGATTATCGAGTGATTTTTTTTTTCAGCTTTGAATCATTTTCAATGCATGAAAAATACTTTTTTTTGGATTTCATTTTTTCGAAATGTCTCAAAATCGGTTTCTGTTTAAAAATTTGGAAAATTTCCCAGACTGATGAAGAACTCAGTTTCAGAGATTTTCGTTTTCAGAGAGGGGAATGGGGAGGGGGTGTAGCTGCAAGAGAATCACTTGAATATTTCATCATATAAAATCTGTACTAATAATTGATTTATTACATGAACAAATTCAAAAGACACGATACGAGTATTATTTGTCAAAAATCAAAGAATATTGCTTCTGGAATCGACTCCCCCCCTTACATAAAAAATTGAGTAGCCCTGTTTCGAAACTAAACATTCGACAAAAAAATCAAAATTCTCTAAAATTGCGAAATGTTTGAATTTTTATGCTCTACAATTTTCGTTTGAAACCATTTCGGTATCTTGACTTTTTCAGAACTGGTTTTTGATCGAGTAAATATGACTTTATGAGAACGAGTATCGTATTTTTGTAAAATGTCAACTATCCTACCATGTACTTTTTCCTTTGCAATATAGAAAAAAATTTATGGAGTAAAAATTGACTGGTTTTCAACTCTCGACAACTTTTGTTAAACATTTTTTTCCATACGTAAATTTTGTGAATAATAAAAAAAACTGGTTTGAAATCATCGAACCAGTTGTCAGTAATTCTCTAAAAAATTGAGTCATGAACAAAGTTAAGGAACAAAAATTTATCATTTTTCAAAACTCGACAACTTTTCTTTAAAACTTTTTTTCCTATCTCATTTTTTTGGAGAATTACTGATAACTGGTTCAGTGGTTTCAAACCGGTTGTCGTAATTATACAAAAAAATTGAGGGTTGAAAAAATTTATGGAACGAAAATTGATTGCATTTTTTATACTGGACAACTTTCGTTTCAAGCTTTTGTTTCATATTCTAATTTTTTGAAAAATTTCGATAACTGGTTTAGTGGTTTCGAACCAGTTGTCAAAAATTTTCTAAAAAATTGGGTCATGAAAAAAATTATTGGAACCCAACGTGATTGTTTTTCAATACTCGACAACTTTTGTTTCAAACTTTTTTTCATATTTCAACTTTTTGAAGAATTTCGATAACTGGTTTAGTGGATTCGAACCAGTTGTCAAAAATTCCTTAAAAAATTCGGATATGAAAAAATGTATAGAACAAAAAATGATTGTTTTTCAATATTGAACAACTTTTCTCTCAAGATTTTTTTCATATTTCAACATTTCGAAGAATTTTGAATCTGGTTCAGCAGTTTCGAACCGGTTTTCAGTGCCTTATTCTCTAAAAAATTGAGCCATGAAAAAATTTATAGAACAAAGAATGATTGTTTTTCAATACTGGACAACTTTTGTCTCAAACTTTATTTCATATCTCAACTTTTCGGAGAATTTGAATCTGGTTCAGCAGTTTTCAACCGGTTTTTGGTGCCTTATTCTCTAAAAAATTGAGTCATGAAAAAATTTATAGAACAAAAAATTATTCTTTTTCAATACCGAACAACTTTTGTCTCAAGCTTTTTTTCATATCTCAACTTTTCGGAGAATTTGAATCTGGTTCAGCAGTTTTGAACCGGTTTTCGGAGCCTTATTCTCTAAAAAATTGAGTTATGAAAAAATTTATAGAACAAAAAGTTATTCTGTTTCAATACTCGACAACTTTTGTATCAAACTTTATTTCATATCTCAAATTTTTCGGAGAATTTTGATACTGGTTCACCAGTTTTGAACCGGTTTTTCAGTACTTTATTCTTTAATACATTGAGACAGAAAAAAATTTATGGAACAAAAAATGATTGTTTTTTAATACTCGACAATTTTCGTTTCAATTTTTTTTCACATCTAAATTTTTCAAAGAATTGCTGAAACCGGTTCGGAACCATTGAACCGGTTTCAAAAAAATGATCTCGTTTGAATCGTATCATTCTGTAATGTTTCTATCTTCAATAAAATTCTCTTGAACTTTTTGAGCAAAAACCAGTTTTGATATTTTTGGGACACCCTGTAATAGTGATTGCAAATAATAACAACAATAAAGTGCGCGTTTAGATATTCAATAGAAAAACGTACGAAATTTTTGACCAAAAATTTCTAAGAATAAACGACTTTTTTGATATTTTTGAAAAATTATAATTTACAGGAACAATAAATAATTTAAAAAAAAATAACATCCCATTTCCCAAAATTCAAAAAAATAATTTCTTTAATTATGAAACGGTCGAAGTAATAATGAACGTGTTTTTTAAAGCACCTAAATAATTTTATATGCAAATTGGAATAGAAAATAATTTATCAATGTTGCGAAAATCTAAGTAGCAACATGTTTTAATTTTTCGCATTTAAAAAGAAGTGTCTCCAGGTTAGAATAATCTACTTCGAAAACTTGACATTTAGCTAGTAGATATGCTCTAATAATTTCAAATATTACCCAGAAATACGTGAAATATGCAAAAATATGATTCAACAAATTGGACTCATTTCACTGAAAATTTCATCAGAAAAGTAAATCTGGTACGAAAATCTAAAAATCGTAATAAGGTTCGAGGTTTTTGGAAAATTGAATTTTCAAAGGCTGAAAAAGAGTTTCAAATAGGTAAAAAAAAAACAATGAAAGGAAAAACGTGAAAAACAGGACTTTTTGGGAAAAACAGATTGCATCAATTAAGAGCCAGCACTTCAACAGATTTAGCAAAACTTTTAGACACGTTGTATACTTATGCATTTCTTCGCATTGTATTTACTCAATTTTCGTCACGAGTTCAATTGAAAGATTAAAACCACTAAGGTCTTCGCTTCGAAACTAAAACTAACCCTTTTCGAAACCCATTCACACCACATACACCTTCATCGACAACCACTCACACATTATCACCTAAACCTCGATAAGCCAACGTTCCCATTATGATACTCGATCGCGGTGTGTATTTCCTGAACTGTGAACTTTTCACGTACTTATACAATGTCCACTCGACTTCGGTGAAAAATTCCCATAGGTATTAATTGAGCGTGAAAATACGGTCATAAATGGCGATTGCGGCCTCCACCTTCGCCGCTCCTCCGCATCTGGCTCATTCTTCGACAGCTCATTTTACCTCCACCTCTACGGCAATGTGTTCCATATAAATCACACGTACTCGCTCGTTGAAAACTATATAATACGATGAGCGAAATTCAATTAACCAAGCCCGTACAAAGTATGAGATCGTCGGACACGTGCCTTATGGGAAGCACGCTATCGATATAGGATGTTTATTCCTAACACAAACACCGTGTTATAATACGATATAATTATTTTCAGGGTTTCATTCACGTCAGGATATGGTTTCCACAATTTCCAGGCGTCGTAATGATGTCAGATCAAGAGCTGATTATCATGTGCAAACCACCAGAACCAACGATCATAGAAAATAAAGCAGCTGGATTCGCGGGCAGTTTGTAAGTCTTTCTTCTTCACTTTGCCTTCTTCCCTGGCCCAAAATTATGGCATTTTTGCTGTCGCAGTACGCGTATAAATTACGTACGCCTTCGCCATTCTTGGCATTTCCATATTGTCGAATTGCAATCGAACTGCAGTTCCATCTGCGACGAGATTTCTGTTCGATATTTTAGAACACGCCACGACGCTCCGTCGTACCACAAATAACGGTGCGCGAAGAGGCAGTGAACTGTGTAGAGAGGATGAATTTACCAAATGAAATATTTACAACCGGCAGCTGTTTGTAAAGTGGTTAATACACCGAAGGTTTCCTTGATTCTTGTTACATATTATTGAAACAGCGTAAATACGTAAAGTGTCCTCTTCGTCTCCTCTTCACTCAAACCGGCTTCTGCCTCCGCGCCTCCATCGCGATGTCATTCCATTAAAAAAAAATCCAATTCAACATACCGATTGCATATGTACGTACATGCATTGTGTCTTCATCATCGTACCTTGAGGTATGATCGTGTCTCGTGTCGTATTATCCGCTTTTTCTCACTTCATCATTCCCTTCCCTTATTGCAGCTACGAGTATTATGATGTGAAAACACAGCTACGCCATCGCATCAATCAAAGCGCACCGGTTGAGATGGGTTTTAGTTTGTAAACGGTTTTCATTTTATTTTTACTTTTTGCACGTACAATTTAAAGGTAACAGGCGAAAAACCAGTGAGATGTTGTCTATGTATTAGTCAGCTTTCTTAAAATCATATAGTTTTCTCGTTCAAGCAACAAAATATGTATGGTGACGAAAGACGTCACATACAAAGTATATTTCGGTTCATGTTGACCCTTTTTATTTCTATTTTGAAGAAAGTAAAAGTTATACATAGATTTTGCATTAAAAATTTCACCTATCTGATCAGATTTTGTACTCGAATTATTCAACTGGAAATTTAATCAGCTACCTACGTATATAAATTTAAAACGTCGAATTAATTTTTGAAAAAACTGTTGGTAAATTACAGTATTGGAAAAAATTCCAACGAATCATCGTTTATCAATTAAATTAGCCATTGAACCGAACTAAAAATAAATTGAGGCAAATTCATTTTTTAAAACAGATATCTGCATTGCATTGAAATGATCTCAAAGCACCGTAATTTATCGAAATTGAGGACATTTACCAAAATATCTTGAAATAAAGTAATTTAGTAAAATGATCTAAAAATTTATTAATTAGGTGAATGAATTAATTTCAAAATATATGAATTCACCAAAATTATCTCAAAACAGACTAAAAATCAGCCATCTACCATAAAATGAGGATACATTTCGCTGAAATAACCTCAAAATACAAATACGGTAATTTACCAAAATCCCTCCGAAATACCGAAATGTAACAAAACTACTTCAAAATACCTAAATTTACCAAAATAACATTTAAAATTGGGTAAATCACCAAAGATCTCGAGAAAAAAAGAAAAATCAATACAACAATCTGAGAATTCACCAAAAATCATCTTAAATTAAGGAACTTACAAAAATTATCTCAAAATACAGTAATTTACTAAATTTTTCTCGAAATGAGAAAAATACTAACAAGAACATAGAAAACTTCATTCATTAAAATTGTACCAAAATGATTTGAAAATATGGTAATTTACCGAAGTTATCTCAAAATGGGCTCAGGGAACAAAAATATCTCAAAATAAGATAAATAATTCAGCAAAATTGTCTCAACATTGGTAAATTACCGGAATAATTTTCAAAAAAAAGTATTCAATAAAATAATTTCAAAAGCAACCAAAAATCGTTTAGAGCTAAGAAGATTGCCAAAATTATCTCAAAGTATAGGGATTTACCAAACTCCTCTTGAAACAGGAGAAATACGAGAAAAGCTTTGAAACACGGTTATTCACTGAAATCATACAAAAATGATTCCAAAAAGTCGTAATTTACCAAACAAATCTCAAAATAGCCTTATTTGCCAAAATTATCCCAAAATATGGTAAATAATTTAGCGAAATTGCTTCAAAACTGGTAAATTACCAAAATAATCTCAAATAAAAAATTCAACGAAATAATCTCAGAATGAACCAAAAATCATTAGAAATAAGAAAGATTCTAAAAATTATCTCAAAATACGGTAATTTACCAAAGTTATCTCAAAATATGACAACTAGTTTGTTAAAATTGCCTCAAAATTAGTAAATCATCAAACTAATCTCTAAATAAAGGAATTCAATCAAATAATCTCAGAATTGACCAAAATCAGTCTCCTTGAAATGGAAGAAATAACTTTTAAAAAAATCTATCCATGAAACTATTGCTCATTGAAATTATGTAAGTCCATGAACATATAAAATTTGAAATTTTCCTAGTCCAAAAAATCAATGGAAACCAAAAAATGTTTCAAAGTCCAAAAAAGTGTGACAAAATGCATGAAAGTCAGCGTAATACCTGAAATTTTCTAAATCCAAGAAGTCTGCCTGACTAAATATCAGAAAATTACGCTAATTTATAAAATTTTCCAAGTTCAGAAATCTGAATCATTTGTTTTACAAAATGTCTAAAAGTCAGCTTTATTTCTGAAAATTTTCGAGTCCAAAAAGTCATTTGAAATCTGAAAAAAAAGGGTCAAGTTCAAAAAAAGTCTGACAAAATATCTGAAAATCAGCGTAACGGATTTTCGTTAGTAAATTTTGCAATGGAATTTCGTTGAAAAATTTTCTAATTTCAATTCCAATCATAAAAACTGAGTAGAAATCGAAAATTTTTTCCAAATTCAAAAAAGTCTGATAAAATGTCTAAAAATTAGCGTTATAGGTAAAAAGCTGTCTGATTTGAACTTTATCGAAATTTTTCAAGTTCATAGAGTTGAAATTTTCCAAATCCAAAAATTCATTTGAATTCTTAAAAATTTTCCAAATTCAAAAAAGTCTGATAAAATGTCTAAAAATCAGCGTTATAGGTAAAAAGCTGTCTGACAAACCGTCTGATTTGAACTTTCTCGAAATTTTTCAAGTCCATAGAGTTGAAATTTTCCAAATCCAAAAATTCATTTGAATTCTTAAAAATTTTCAAAGTCCAAAAAATTTGACAAAATGTCTGAAAGTCAGCGTGATCTCTGCAACTTTCCAAGTCCAAGAAGCCTGTCTGAAAAAATGTCAAAAAGTTACCCTGATTTCCAAAATTTGCCGAGTTCAAAAATTCTAAATTGTTTGTTTGACAAAATATAAAAGTCAGCTCATCTCTGAAATTTTCCAAGTCCAAAAAATCAGTGAAAATCTGAGAATTTTTCCAAGTCCGAAAAAGTCTGACAAAATGTCTAAAAATCATCGTCAAGGAATCTCGTCTCGTTTTTTTGCGGAATTAACCATAGTAAAAGCATATCCTATGCTAACAAAAATCGTTATAACACAATAATGTATTGAAATTAAGAAAAATTGTTTCGAAATGTGGTAATTTACTGAAATTATCTCAAAATAAGTTCAGTTACCAAAATTATCTTAAAATTGGGTAAAATATCGGAATAATCTCCAAAAAAAGAATTACCTTGAAAAAACCTCAAAACAGGCAATCCAAAATATGGTAATTGTAATTGATGGTCAAAAGGGCTACAAAATATTAGTAATTTACTCGTATTTTGAAAAACATTTAAAATATGGTAGGACCATCTGATTGTTTGAAGATGAAAAACTAGCTACCTCAAAATATGGTACCTAATAATTTACCAAAATAATTTCGAAATTGCATCGATTATAAAATGATCACAAAATATAATAATTCATCAAAAAACTTTATAATGTAGTAATCTTAGAAAAATTATTTTAAAAATTGGATAAATTACCAAAAAAAAAATCATTGCAAAATTTGGTTCGCGAGCAAATTTTATTGAATGAATGATATGAACGCGAATTAGGAGTAATCTTAAAACACTTGTTGAATTTTTCAAAATAAAATCTTGAAAAATTTCGAAAAAAATGAGAAACAAAATCGATGAAATAAGTCAAGATTTTAGATCTAGATGCAATTTTACATACAGAGCCAATTTAATTTACTCAATTTATTGAATAAAATTTTATTAAATCGAATAAAATTGAATACATGAATTTTCACGTAAAGAGCATAGCCGGGTTTACAGGGGTGATTTGGCCCTGAGCCCCGAATTTTAAATTTTCCAGTGGAAGTTGGTCCCTATGGTCTAAAACCCCTGTGACAAAATTTTTAGCTCGATATCTCAACCCTTTCCTCTTGGGGGGGCGAGGGGGTCAAATGTGGATTTTCGTTAAAAATTTCTATTTTTATTAGTTTTTAACTGAATTGTTTCAAACTTGCACGGATGGTAGTCAATATCAAGAATAATTTTTGGAATTTTTTGAAAAAAATTTCGAGCACTTTTTCAAGGTCAAATGGGCATATTAAACTTTCTAAGGGCTATTTTGATAACCCTTTTCAGCGATGCTATTCTGAAAAAAAATATATTGTGTACTTAGTCTTGATGTACAACCCTATATTCTTGTAGGACTTGATATCGTGGTGCGCCATCATCAAAATTGCAAAAAATCGATTTTTTCGTCCATTTTGACATGGATATGTCTAATGGCTGGGGTCAATCCTAAAAAAGTGTCC